>CAUYQV010051366.1:0-18703 GCA_963574575.1 Galagoides demidoff | reverse complement strand
GCGAGTCTCCTGCCTCAGCCTCCCAAGTAGCTGGGACCACAGGTGCCCGCCACAACGCCTGGCCATTTTTTGGTTGCAGCCATCATTGTTGTTTGGCGGGTCGGGGCTGGATTCGAACCCGCCACCTTAGGTGTATGTGGCTGGTGCCTTAGCCACTTGAGCCACAGGCACTGAGCCACCTGCCCTGGTTTTCCTTCCACCTTCTCTCATCTCTTCCTTCACCTGATCTGGGAGGGCTGGGTTGGCGAGGTGGCTGCTTCTACCTTGGTTCCCTTGGAGCCGCAGTGGCATCTCAGGCTTCTCCACTGCTGCTGACGTTAGCCTCGGTGGGCCCTGGAGAGCTGCTTTTGTTGCCAGTGACAAAAATGAGGAAATCTTAGCTGCTACCCACTCCCCTTCCAGGCAAGGGCTGGCCTGCAGCAGGAGGTAGGAGCTGCCTGCCCATTCTGGCCAGGGCAGCGGCCCCACCTGCTTGGTGCTCTGCGTTATCGGAGTGGGCTCACACTTCCTGACATACAGGAAAGCAGTGATCTAATAAAATGGGTTGCAACAAGGAGTTAGCCACTTAGCGTGGTGGCTCTCCAAGGAATATACAGATATTGTGGGCTTTGCAAACTGCAAAGGAGTGAATTGCTAATTACAGAGGCAAGTCCAGCCGGTGGGAAGATTTTATTTGGGTGGATCACAGCAGATCTTCCCACAATAGCAACAGCTTCCTTCATTTAGGATAGTATTCTCCATAATCTCTGCCCCGATTTTACTGTGATTTTAACTGTGTGAAATTTGTAGAAATTAAATGTTTGGTTAAATTTGGGAGATTCTGAGCCTTCATATTTATCAGACACCTTTATAACCAGGTGTTCCCCACCCCTGTTAAAAGGTCCTCTCCCCGTGACAGTGGACCCATAGAGATGGAAATGTCACACTGTCAGATGGAGTGAACAATACTGACAGTGTCACAGTGATGTGACCACGGTATGCTTTCAGCTTCTAGACTCTATCTTTTGTAAAATAGAAAAGGTTGGCTCGGCACCTGTGGCTCAATCGGCTAAGGCGCCAGCCACGTACACCTAAGGTGGCAGGTTCGAATCCCCAGCCCGGGCCTGCCAAACAACAATGATGGCTACAACCAAAAAATGGCTGGGTGTTGTGGCAGGCGCCTATGGTCCCAGCTATTTGGGAGGCTGGGGCAGGAGACTCACTTGAGCCCAGGAGTTGGAGATTGCTATGAGCTGTGATGCCATGGCACTCTACCCAGGGGGATAGCTTGAGGTTCCGTCTCAAAAAAAAAAATTTTTTTTTTTGCAGTTTTTGGCCGGGGCTGGGTTTGAACCCGCCATCTCCGGCATATGGGGCTAGCGCCTTACTCCTTTGAGCCACAGGCGCTGCCCTATTTAAATTTTTTTAATCATGGTAAAACATAACATAAAATTTACCATCTTAACTATTTTTAAGTCTATAGTGTAGTAGTGTTAACTATATCACAATGTCTTGCAACAAATCTCTAGAACTCTTTTGTTTGAGGTCAGGAGTTTGAAAATAGCTTGGAGAACAAAGCAAGACCCTCTTTCTAAAAAAAAGAAAAATTAGCTTCTGGACATGGTGCCATGTGCTTCTAGTCTTGCTACTTAGGAGGCTGAGGCAGGAGGATCACCTGAGCCCAGAAGTTTGAGGCTCTACCATTTCATTTGCCATCTCGATGAGACTGACTACTTTAGACACCTACTTTAGATGAAGTCACACAGTATTTGTCTTTTGTGACTGGCTTATTTCACTTAGCATGACGTCCTCAAAGTTCATACATAGTATAGTGTTGACAGGATCTTCTTTTTAAGGCCAAATAATATTCCATTGTCTACATATACCATATTTTCTTTCTTTCTTTTTTTTTTTTTGATACAGAGCCTCAAGCTGTCCCCCTGGGTAGAATGCCGTGACATCACAGCCTACAGCAACCTCCAACTCCTGGGTTTAAGTGAGTCTGCTGCCTCTGCCTTCCAAGTAGCAGGGACCACAGACGCCCACCACAACACCCGGCTATTTTTTGGTTGCAGCCATCATTGTTGTTTGGAGAGCCTGGGCTGGATTCGAACCCACCATCTTGGGCGTATGTGTCTGGAGCCTTAGCCACTTGAGCCACAGGCACTGAGCCACCATGTTTTCTTTATCCATTCAGCCACCTGTGGGGTTATTTCTACCTCTTGGCTTTTGTCAATAATGCAGCAAGCTGAATTTATTTTCTTTTTTTTGGAGACAGAGTCTCACTTTGTCACCCTTGGTAGAGTGCTGTAGCATCACAGCTCACAGCAACTTCCATCTCTGGGACCCAGGTGATTCTCCTGCCCCAGCCTCCCGAGTAGCTGGGACCACAGGCACCCGCCATAACGCCCGGCTATTTTTTTGCTGCAGTCTGGCCAGGGCTGGGTTCGAACCCACCACCTTCAGTATATGGGGCCGGCATCTTACTCACTGAGCCATAGGCACACTGCCCTGAATTTATTTTCTTAAAAAGGAACCCTCAAATAGATGTGGAACCTGGTCAGAGAAGTTCCACAGCATGTGTAAGTCTCTCCTAGGGGTTCAAGCCCCAGTGTGACAGCTGGGAGTTGGTCAAGGCCCCATCTCTTAGGATGCTTGGCTTTTTTAAGCTGTAGGACTGTGAGATGGGAGTCAGGGGAAGGTGCACAGAAAGGAGCCTAAGAGGTATCAGCCTGGTGCACAGTCCTTTTTGTCATCCCTCAGCCTCTGCTGGGCCCTCCCAGTCCTGCCCACACCTCAGCTGGGACCTGAGTCCACTGGGAATGACCATCTTACTTTCCCACACGCTCATTTTTGCCTTCTAGTCTTGGCCCCATGCCTTGCTATTAATTTGCAGGACTCTCCTGGGTTATCAGGATCTGTTCACCTAGTCCCTGACCGTCCTGATGGAGCAGATCCCTTTCTAGGCTGGAGGCTGTGGGTGGAACCTGGCGTCACTCTTGCTGTCCAGCTTGGGGGGTGCCCCCTGTGTTAGGGGACAGCTTATTCTTGGACAGGAAATTATTTGAGTTCAGCTTTTCCTCTGATGATCTGTGAAACACTCAGTTAACACACACATTACCAAAATTCTGGCCATTAATAGGCATGTGAGCTGAGGTTCTTGGGCACAGCATGAGATACTTTCCATAGTGAAAGAAGAATATGGGATGTGGAGGTCCCCAAAATCATGGGGGGAGGCTATTTCCTATGAGGCTATCGGAAGGTGTGGAAGTTATTTCCTTCCTCACTGGACCATGGTTTTGAGGCCACCTGGTAGCCTCAGATGACCTTTTATGAAGTCCTTTTCCAAGGCAGTGGCTTTCAGAGCTGAGTGACAACTGCCAGAAATCAGGCAGTTGATGGCTGCTGTGTCTAGGAAGGAGGTTGACACCAGGGTCTTCCCCATTTCCCATTCTACACCATCTGCCTTTCCTGATGTGGGCCACTGGTTGGGATGTTCTGTTCTAATTTATCCTGCCTTTTTCCCTTCCAAGCCCTGGAGGTAGGTGGAGGAAGGATGTTCACTGAGGATTAATGTCTAATACAGAGCCACAGCTGCATGTGGCTATTGAATTTTCAAATTAATTTCAGTGAAATAAGATGAAAAATTCAGGTCAGGCCTGTGGCTAAGTGAGTTGGGCACTGGCCCCATATACCAAGGGTGGCGGGTTTGAACCCGGCCCTGGCCAAACTGCAACAAAAAAATAACTGGGGCTCAGCACCTATGGCTCAAGTGGCTAAGGCGCCAGCCTCATACACCTAAGATAGCAGGTTCGAATCCAGCCTGGGCCCACCAAACAACAATGATGGCTGCAATAAAAAAAAAAAAATAGCCAGGCGTTGCGGCGGGCACCTGTGATCCCAGCTACTTGGGAGGCAGAAGCAGGAGACTCGCTTGAGCCCAGGAGTTGGAGGTTGCTGTGAGCTGTGACTCCACAGTACTCTACCAAGGGCAATAAAGTAAGACTCTGTCTCTTAAAAAAAAAAAAATGAAAAATTCAGTCCTTCCGTTGCGCCAGCCACATTTTGAGTGCTTAGTAGCCACATCTAGGATGCGGAACATGTCCATCATCCCAGAAAATTCTGTAGGACATCAGTGCCCCGAGCCTCCTCTCGCTTTTCTCTTCTGCTTCTTTCTGATCTGGAGTAATTGGAAGCTGCTACTCCACTACGCGGAGGGCCCTACAGCTTGTTGCCTATTGAGAAGGCAAAAGCAGAAGAATATGAGCAGGGTAGAAATGCTTTTAGTTTCCACTCAGTATTCAGTCCAGGGCAAGGTTAGGCTCTGAAGTCTTGTCTTCCTGAGTGTGACACCCACAGTCTGCAAGCTGCCACCCAAACCCTTCAGCTGAGTCCTGGCCTGCAGAAGGGGTTCTATTCTGTTCACCTGCTCATCACCAAAGCCATTTAATGGGTTTCCTAGGCTATGAGGGTGTGCCGACCTAACCTGATCTTCTGGTCTTGATCCCTTTCCTTAACACTGCCACAACTCCATGGGTGTTCATCCCAGTATGAACCCCGCTGCAGTGCCCATAGGTACTTTTCTGTATGCAGGCTCTGCCGGCCAGCAATTCATCCCTATTTCCCTGTGAAAAGAGTCTGGCCACTGGGGGTGGGTGGAAGCGGGGACCTTTGTCCATCTGAAAGTCTGAAACAGGAATGAAGTTTTCCAGCATAGTACAGTACAGCCTTGTCCTCTTCCTCAGGCCAGCCAGAGGTTGTCCTTTGAGTCTGCCAAGTACACCTCATGGCAACAGTTATTCCCCATGTGACAACCAACTTTGGGCTCTGCCAATGAATCTATTTCATCTACTTTGTTCAGGTTCCTGAGACAGAGCTGTGAAGAAGCCAGAGGGAAACTTCCTCTTCTCCTGGGGTTGCTAAGCTCAGAGAATATGAGTGTGGCGTTGCCAGGAGCTGCCTTCCTTGTCTCACAGAGACAGCCAGCCTACAAAGTGGCTCTCAGTAGAGTAGAAAAAGGGAGAGAAAAGAGAGTCCTGCACTATTATTGGAGCCCCTAGCAGCAGCTGGACCTGCCTACCCTGCAAGCGAATGTGCCCCTGCACCTGCACGGTCCAGTTCTATGAGACAGTGAATGCCCTTTCTGCTTAAGTTAGAGTTGAGTCTCTGTACTTGCCACTCAAATAATCTTAACCAATAGAGTCATCAAAATTTGGGAGGAGGAAGGCTCTTCTCGAAGACTGGTTCTTGCCAAGGTTTTTGCAAGAAATGGTTCTTGCCAAGACATCTGCAAGAAATGGCCAGACTGGGTGCCAGCCACATACACCTAAGGTGGTGGGTTCAAAACCCGCCCGGGCCCACCAAAACAACAATGATGACTGCAACCAAAAAATAGCCAGGCGCAGTGGCAGGCACCTGTGGTCCCAGCTACTTGGAGGCTGGGGCAGGAGACTCGCTTGAGCCCAGGAGTTGGAGATTGCTGTGAGCTGTGAAGCCATGACACTCTACCCAGGGGGCTAGCTTGAGGCTCTGTCTCAAAAAAAAAAAAAAAAAAAAGAGAATGGCCAGACTGAAATAACAAGTGACCCAGAGACCAACCTCAACCACAGGTTTGCCTTGCTGGCACTGTCTTCTGCTCAGATATATTCTCTCCTCTGCTGGTCCCCAAATCCTCCCTATCTCTCAGACCCTGGTTAGAGCCCTCCTCCTCCAAAGCCTTCTCTGACCACCTCAGCTTACAGTGAACTTTCTACTCTCTGCCTTCTATGACCAATTACAATTATCAAAGATTATATGACCAGGCACATGCCTGTAGTAATCCTAGCACTTTGGGAGGCCAAGGTGGGAGAATTGCTTGAGTTCAGGAGTTTGAGACCAGACTGAGCAAAGTGGTGACCTTAGATTTACTAAAAAGAGAAAAGTTAGCTAAGAGTTGTGGTGGACACCTGTAGTCCTAGCTACTCAGGAGGCTGAGGCAGGAGGATCACTTGAGCCCAAGAATTTGAGGTTGCTGTGAGCTAGGCTGAGGCACCCTAGCCTGGGGTAACAGAGTAAGACTGTCTCAAAAAAAAAAAAAAATTGTGAACAGTCCTATAGGATGTCTGCCCTCATTGTTTAGGATGGCTCTTTAAAGACTACACTGTTTACAATTTGTCGCTCTCTCCTAACTGGGTCAGAGATAGGATTTGAAGCTTTTGTGTCCCTGGCAGGAGCCAGCATACTGTCTGGCACATAGCAGACCTTAGTGAATGTTTGGGGATAGAAACCTGTGGGAACATGATTTGGAGGTAGAAAATGGCTGGGACCCCACCTGTGGGAGCTACTGGAGACAATGCATGCAGCTCTCTGTAGTTGAGCTCTGAGTTGGATTAAGTGCCAGGATCACAGTGAGTATGTTCCACCATTAAAACTATCTGGTCTCTAAGGAAAGGACTCTTTTATATAACAGGGAGTGAGGATGGAGGGAGGGGGGGAGTGGGAAGACAGGCAGCACTGGGGGAAGACTGAGGGAGGGGAGGAGTGGGAGGACAGGACAGGCAGCACTGGGGGAAGACAGAGGGAGGGGAGGAGTGGGAGGACAGGCAGCACTGGGTGAGCCTGAGTTGTCTCTTCTTTGCAGCTCCAGGGTCCTCCTTCCACATCACTCCTGTTCTGCATCCACTTTGACACAGCTGAAGATGACACTTGCCACTAGACCAGGGTCTGAATGGCATCAACTACTCCCCAAACATCCTTCCCCCAATCTTAAAAAGCCCAGGATTAAGCTATTAAAAATAATTTAAAGGCTTATTGAGTGAGAAGATCTTTGATATAAGCACATGTCCTCATCCTGTGAGAGTAACACTATTTGCATATACGCATTCTGGGTGGTTGTTAAAAAGGAGAGAATCTCTCTCCTCCCTTCAGGTATAATAATAGTCACATGTGAGAAGTTAGAAAATCTGGCATAGTTAGGCCCTTAACTGTTCTCTAATTGTTTTCTGGCTCTTCCCTTTTTGATTTAGGTATACTCTTTCCACATGGAGTGATACCATGTCTTATACATTTCCCACCAACCAGAGCACTCAGTAGGTGATGAATGGGTGGATGGATGGATAAATACTCGGTGGGTACCTACCTGGACAAACACCAATAAACCCCCCTAACATTTATTAAGCCATTACTAGATCCCAAGCACGTGGTAAGTACTTTACTGATATTATCTTACTCTCAGAGATGTATGTGTAAAAATTACATGGGGAAAAAAATTAGGCAACTTCCAGGGCCTCTTTCAGCCATAAAATGCTCTGACTTGATGACTTTAGAGAAACTAGGATATTAAGGTGAGGCTTGGGGACCTAACACTTAGAAATAAAAATAAGCAACTTCTTTCTGTGAGCTACAAACTGTGCTAAGCACCTTAAAATATTTTCTCATTTATTCCTGAACAACAACCCTACATGACAGGTACTACTAACCCATTTTCAGAAGAGGAAAGTGATGCACAGAGAGGTCACAAGCTAGCCTAGAGGGCAGAGCTAGCATCCAGGTCTGCTGACCCCAACCTCTGTACTCTTAACTGTCACACTTCTGAAGACAGCAAAGCCCTCCGTGCCTGAGAAGGTGCCTTTCCACTGGGGAAAAGGGGTGTAGCAGGGTGTTGCCATAGGAACAGCAAGTCCTCTGCCAGGAGAGGTTGCACACAGGGTAGCTGGGACTAAGGAAGGTTCTGGAGACATCTGCAGGGTGAGGGTCAGGCCTCTCCAGACCTGCAGAGGTCTCAGCCCTCACAAGGCAGCCAACTCCATTCTGCAGCCCTTGGTAAGCCTCAGCATAGCTACCCAGAAGGGTAGGACAGGATGTTCTCTGAGTTCCAGGAGCAGGACTGTCAGGCAGCAGAACTGTGCATGGGCTTAGAAGTCTGTAGTTACCAGGCACAGACCCTGCTTCCCCTTTTTTAGCCAGAAGTCAAAAGAATTTAGGGCCTTTTGTTTTCTAGTCCCCCCTCAACAGCTTTATAACCTGGAACACATTCTTTCTTCTTTCTGTCATTTACCAGTCCTTGAAACCAGTGTGTAATTCACTAGAAGGCTTTCTGATTGAGTTTTAAGGAAATTAAGACATGATTGGGGGCAGTGCCTGTGGCTCACGGAGTGGGGCACTGGCCCATATGCCAGAGGTGGTGGGTTCAAACCCGGCCCCGGCCAAAAACTGCAAAACAAAACAAAAACAAAAACAAAAAAACAAACTATGATTGGTTGGACAGGGCAGCATGGAGGTTCAATTTGCTTAAATTGCTCCCTCCTCTGCTCTGGGCTAGCAGCTAGCGCCTTGGAAGCTGGAGTAGGGTATTTAGTAGTAGGATGGTGGATAAGAGCACAAGTTGTGGCTGCAGGGAGCCTGGGTTCATGTCCTGGCTCTGCCAATAGGAACCACCTGGCTTGAGACACATGACTTGACCTCTCCCAGTCTTGATATTCTCATCTGTAAAATGGGAGAGAACTACGCACATTATCTTCCTAGAGGGACTGTTGTGAAGATGGGATGAGAATGCTTACGAAGCACTTAGCACTGTTCCTGACACACAGTTACCCCCTCATTTCCAGCAATAGGCCTGGGACAAGGGGTTACAAAGGCAGGCTTTTCTCCCTGACAAACTTGGAGGTAAAAGATAAAGAGAGTTTGCTGTAGCTGAAAGATTCAGCTTGGGGTTCCTTAAGATGGTAGAATCCAAAGCCTGTGCGACTGGAAGAGACCCTGGAAATACTCTGAGACTGAAAAGATGACAGTTTTGCTGCAGGAGAGTAGAACAGATAGTGGGCTAGGGTGGTGTCCACAAAGTACCATTCCTGAAGACATCTGGGGTTCTGATGGGTGTGCCTGGCAACCAAGAATAGGATGGGGCTGTGTGGTGTCTGTGAGCTTGGTCACTGCTTGAGTGGAAGAACAAAGTTATCCCATTCTTCCTTACACTACATTTTTATCCTAGCAGGAAGAGTTGCTGGTGACAGGAAACTCGACGGAATTGGTCCCAGTTGCCCTAATCTGGTTATAACCAACCCATGTTTCCTTGTGATCTGGCACAGAAACCAAAGGAAGGGTGCGCAGATCTGCGGGGCACAGCTGCCCTCTTTGGCTAAGATAGAGAATCCAGGGCTGAGAACTCATAGGCTCCATCTAGGAGGAAAACATCAACAAGCAAAATTACAGTCAGGAAGAACTGCCTCATCTGCAGGTAACTGGGCAATTACCTGATAATTAAGCTCTCAGTTTGTTTTCTATAGTATAGCACTTGCTAAATGTGCCCTGCCCGCTTGTTACCAAGGTGTTTCACGTGCATCATGATGGAACTCTTCCATCTGATTAAAATAACAGCTTGATTTATTCCTACCTCATGAGGTCTTAAAATGTCCCTTTTTTGGAGAACTGTAAGGGTTTTATTTTGAGATTTTGAGTCCTCTGTATTTCAGGGGAGGAGGAGGAAATATCAAGAGGGGAAAAGAGGTTCAGCGCCTGTGGCTCAGGTGGCTAAGGTGCCAGCCAGATACACCTGAGCAGGCAGGTTTGAATCCAGCCCGGGCCTGCCAAACAACAATGAGGGCTGCAACCAAAAAATAGCTGGGTATTAGGGCAGGCGCGTCTAGTCCCAGCTACTTGGGAAGAGGCAGGAGAATCACTTGAGCCCGGGAGTTGGAGGTTACTGTAAGCTGTGATGTCACAGCATTCTACCCAGGGCGACAGCTTGAGGCTCTGTCTCAAAATAAAAAAAAATAAAAAAAAAAAAGAGGGGAAAAGACATAAGGCAAAAAACAGACCAGTGTTTTCCAAACGTGGGCTATGGGTTTATCTCTCGTGCATCTGAATGCAGATTCCTCTTACGAATGCAGATTCTGGGGCCTCCCTCAGTCCACATGTTTCCTATGAACACTCAGGTCTGAAAACCTCAGGTAGAGGTTCAAAAATCTTCTGGGGATATGAACATTTGTAAGTGAAGCCTATGGACAAATCAAAATGCCATTTCAGCCAACAGTGCCTATATACCATCCACAGAAAATCTTTTAGTCTATCATTAAGCAGGGCAGAGCTTGGTTGTTCCATCTTTACTCCTCATCTATGTATCGGTGAAGATGCAAGTAGAAAAACAGCCCAAAGGCTAGCAGCCAGATCATCCAAGGCCAACATCTTTATGCCAACTCCCTGGTCTCAGGTGCTGTAAGTGCTGACAGTGGCATGTAAGTGGTCTCCAGAAATGGTTCACATGGGGCTTCTGGGTTCTTGAAAAACCACAAGTGATTGGCAAATGCTTCTGTTGCAGACATAAACTCAAACAAACAGCTCATTTCCTTCAAGAAATGGAAGTGGCTGCCAGCTGAATCTAGAGAGGAAGGGGAGATGTCTTTTCCCTTTCCCTGTAGCTTCTTCCCCTTTCTGATTTTTCTGACACAAGTCCAGACCCAGCGAAAGAAGTTATTGATAAGAACTGCAAGAAGGGGACCCCCTCTTCCATGCCCCTCTCAGTGTTAGTTACAAATCTTTTTTACTTGTTTCAGGAAGCCTGATGAACCATGGCTTTGAATCACAGAGCCTTCTAAAGCGTTGCTTTACCATGATTCAGAGTGCTCTGGTGAAACCAGAGTTGGGTCCTGCCCACTGATGATTCTGATAGGGTTCTGATAGCAGGCAGTAGCCCATACTTTAAAAAAACAGAACAAAACAAAACTGTGTACACAGGGCGGTCAGTGCCTGTGGCTCAAGGAGTAGGGTGGCAGCCCCATATACCGGAGGTGACAGGTTCAAACCTGGCCCTGGCCAAAAACAAAAAAACAATCCAACACCTGTACAATCCACTCAAGTGAAGTGTATAATTAAGTAGTTTTACACTAGAGTTGTGTGCAACACCACAATATTTTAGAACGTTTGTATTAATCTTAGAAAAAATTCCCAAACCTGTTACCAGTCATTCCTCATTTCCTCCAGACTTTGCCAGCCCCCACACCAGCCCTAGGCAACCACTAACCTACTAATCTATTTTCTATTTGTATAGGTTTGCCTGTCTGGACAGTTTATATAAATGAAATTATACAATATTTGGTCCTTTGTGATAGGTTTCTTTCACTTAGCATGCTTTCGAGTTTATCCATGAATCAATATGTCATTCCCTTTGTATGGATTTACCACATTCTTTTTATCCATTCATGAGTTGATGGATATTCAGGTTGTTTCTACTTTTTGGCTGTTGTGGATAATACTGCTATGAATATTTGTGTACAATGTTTTTTTCTGGAAATGTGTTTCATCTCACCTGGGTTAAAAGTGGAATCGTGGAGTAATACAGCACCTATGTTTAACCTGTTTTCCAGAACAGCTGCACCGTTTTGCATTTCCATCAGCAGGGCAAGAGGGTTTCAATTTCTCCACATCCTGGCAACATTTATTATTGTTTTTGATGGTAGGTATCCTAGTGGGTGTGAAATGGGATTCCAAGTCTTTTATTTGCACTTCCCAGATGGCTAATGGTGTTGGACATCTTTTCATGTACTTATTGGCCATTTTTGTGTATCTTCTTCAGAGAAATGTTTATTCAGATCCTGGGCCTCTTTGTAAATTGGGTTGCCTTCTTATCATTGAATTGCAGGATTTATTTCAGTAAGTTCCTTATTAGATACATGATTTGCAAAAATTTTCTTTCATTCTTTGGGTGTTCTTTTCACTTACTCTATGTGCTTTAGTACACAACAGTTTAAAATTTCGATGATGAACTCTAATTTATCTGTTTTTTCTTTTGTTGTGTGTGCCTCACATTTTGAGGTTCTAAGCTGCTAAAATGCAGCTCATAACTCTAGAAGCTTAGAGAACTTAGAGCTTGGTGGGGCTTTTCCAGATCACCTTAGAAGGGGATTATGAGGTTTCATTCCTGCATCCCAGCCAGCTAAGTCTCCTCCTCTGAGCCAGGAGCACAGAGTCCCAGGGGCCCTTCACTGGGTTCACATCCCCTCCCTCTTCTGAGGTCTACCACAATAGAGCAGCTGAAATGACAGTCTAGAAATGTCCTTTATTGTTAAAACTCAAAGGCCTTTGTCTCTGGGATTTGAAATTTTCATGCAAGTGTTGGCAGCCAAAAATCAGGAAGGAGGAGGAGGAGAGCTGCGGGAGTAAACCCTGCCACTGATTTCTATAGTGAGTCATCTTAACTCTCTGTTGTCTTGGTTTTCCCACCCATAAAATGGGGAGAATACCTTCATCTCCCCTCTCAGTGGGGGTACTGTGAAGATAAACTAATCTGTATTTGTTACAGCACTTTGAGATTTTGGATTAGAGGCACTACTGAGACATAAGGTGTTATTATAATAAATGATTTAATAGCAGGGTGAGACTGCGGAAGCAAGCATTGGTAGGAGGAGAGAGGCTCTGAGCTGTGTGTACTGGCTTCAGGCTGGAGCTCCCAGGCCCCAGACACGGATTTTTATTCTTGGAGGTGAGACTGATTCCATACAGACTCTTCAGGTTGTTTCATCTGAATTCACTAGAGTGTTATTGAGTTCCTATAAGACTTCTGCCATAGGGAGATGACACTCTTTTTAGGACATAGACTAATTAAAACAATCAGAAACAATGCAAGACATTACAATCAAAGGCTGACTGTAAAAAGTGTCAGAAAGCAGAAGTGGTTGAATTCCCTGTGCTGACTCTACCACCCACTAGCTATGTGACCTTGCCTCAGTTTCTTTTTCTGTAACTGCAATTGTCCTTCTAAAGCACTTAGCATAACTGTTGATATACAGTTAAGCATCAGATGTTGGAACTGCCTAGGCTCTTGTCAGGCTCTGCTTTTTGCTGGTTATGCCACCCGAACCAGCCTGCTCTATCCCTGGGATTCTCAGTACTCTAACTGTAAAATGGGCTAAGGTGGCTGTGAGTACACAATGTTTACAAAGAACGTAGCACAGGCACCATGCTGTGCTCTGGCTGAGGAGTGAGAGGCGTGCTCCTAAGTGGCTTAAAACTTTAAGCCAGAGAGCTTCTTTGGAAGGTGGAATTTGAGGTGGCCAGTAGGTCAGGTGATCGAAGAAAGCAGAAACAAAAAAGGTGGAAGCCTGAGGATGGACTACCTCTGGAAGGTTTGCAGGGACTGGGGCTTCTCAACTCCCGCCCAGCTCCAAGCCTGGCGGGCCGCGCGTCTCGAAAAGCCACAGCGTACGTTTATCTGTAACCTCCCCCTCCTCCCTAGTCCCTCCCTCTCAGCAATCTCGGCTCTTACCTCGGCGGTCCGCGAGTCTGGGGCTCCGCACCGGTAGCACAGACCCTCCCTCCCTGAGGAATGTGGGCCCGGCTTTCTGGGCCCGCCAAGCCTAGCGTCTACAGCTCCCTCCGCTGTCAGGACCCAGGACGCCCAGCTGTCTTCACCCCACCCTCTGTCAGGATCCAGTTTCAAAGTCACCTGAAAGCCATTTCCTCCCGTGTCCGCCCCTCCCCTCCCAGTAAATCACCTGGAACTTGCATTTGCCTGAACAGCTTTTTTTTTTGGGGGGGGGGGGAGGGTTGCTTTGTTTTTAACAAAGGCCCCTATAGGCTGAATACATCTGGATATACAATCTACCCAGTGGTTCTGGTATCTCTCCTCCTAAGGACCTGGTGATTGCGCCTAACCCGGAAGAGTTCTTCTGGAGTCTCACCCAGGGCTTCTCTCCTCCAGGCTAGAGTTGAGACAGCGCCTTTTTTCCCGGATCTTTATTGGTGAATGATTACAGGTTTTTGGATTTATGCTCTTGCTCAAAATCAACATGTCTGTACTGAGTGTCCCTAAACCCAGTTTCCAGGTGTGTGCCTTTCCACGCGCACATGATCCCACGCACAGAGCATTATTTATTTTACAAAAATGGGGTCCCCCACAACCCGCGTTCTGCATCTTGTTTACCCCACCTAAAGCACCTCGTAGAGTTCGCTCCAAGTTAACGTCTTTCTTCCCGGTCAGCTTCGCGGAGGCTCGGATTTACATCTGGAAAGGGTCACGGGGACCCATTAAGGTGAGGAATTCAAGACGCACCTTTCTGACTCAGAAAAGCGGAGGCGAATGGGTCTGGTAGGATCAGCACCTCCAAACCCGATCCCAAGGGGCTCCCCCGACAAAGACCCCTTTCCTGGGGCTGATATTCCCTGTCCGTACAACGGGGCTGCTTTGGCTGTCCCGTGGCCTCTCGGGAGGCAGTGATAGCAGGTCTGTGACACCACGGTGACCCCACCACGTGCGTCTCGGTATCTGCCTGGGCTCGCACTGACTCCCCCACGCCCGCGGGGGTTAATCATTAGCCGCACCCGAGCCCCGCAGCTTTGCCGCAGCCTTTGACCCTGGGCGGCCAAGTGCCGGGCTGCAGCGGTCCCGAGTCTCCACCCACTGGAAAAATTCCTGGCCTGCCCCTCCCTCCCTGCAGCTCTGCCTCGGCCCCAACTTCCTGCCGGGCACAGGGAAGCCGCGCGCGGGCTGGGGTCCCTGGGGGCGGCGCTCGCAGCTGGCCACGTCCTGGACTGCCCTGGGCTGGCCGTGGGCGGAGCAGCCAGCAGCTTCGGCCCCTTCCGAGAGCGTCTTTCAAACTCGCGCCCTAGTCGTGGCTACACCTGGGCACTTTCACGCCTTGTGCGCGTCCAGAGCCCGAGGCGGCGACCACTCGGTGAGTGTCCCTCAATTCTTCCAGCTCACTGTCTGTGTGCAGTGCCCGGGAGTCACGCTGGGATTCCCGCCCTCTCGAAGATCCAGTGCCAGCCCCTTGAGGGGTGAGGACCCGAACCACCGAGAAGGGCCTCGGGCTGTGCTGGCTCCTTGCGGGCGACCCCTTCCCGCAAAGTGCTGAGAGCTGCAGGGGAGGGTCGTACGAGGAGGTATTTTGTGTCCTTTTTGTCCCCACCGGGGAAACATAACTGGGTGGCTCGGAAGAGGCTCAGTTGGAAATTCAGGAAGCCCGCGAGGCTGCGCTCGGTCCTTGCCCGGCACTGTGGGCCCGGGCAGGGTGCACCCTTCTGGGTAAGACCGCAACCTCTGTTTCAGCGACGCCGAGTCGCTCGCAGCCTGTTCTGGGTTGGTGCCACACCAGTGCTCGCTGTTCGGAATCTCAGCGACCTGTCCGGGAGGGATTAGTGGCTGCCAGAAACCAGGAGCAGAAAGCGCAGAGGCCGCTGGCTGCCTCGACCTCGCCCACTCCTGAATCAGCTTGGTTATTGCCGCCCACTCTCAGCCCTTTCGTTTGGAAAGCCAGCTGAAGGCGGCAAAGCCTACATTTTCAAGACGTCGTTAAGGTAGCTAATTTTACTTCTTGGGGCAAGTTTTGAAAACAAAAGGAAGAATGTGGAAAAAGGAACGGTCGGAGGCTGGAGAGGTGTGGCGGGGTGGGGACAGCGGTGCTAGAGGCCGCGAGAGACTTTCAAACTGGAGGTCACTCGCCAAGCTGTTGGCGGATATAGGGGCCTGTCCCTGCCCGGGAGCCTACATCGGACGATCCAGACTGCCGTACCTTACAGGGAACCCTGGACTAGATGTTCCCAGAGTCTCCCCAGCCAGTACCTCTGCACGCAGCCCAATCACATGGCCTTGGCTCAAGAAATAATAAGCAGGATGAGTTCCATGCTGAGCACATCAGCTGCCTCGCCTGCAGAGAGGGGCCTTCCCCACCCCCTCCGTGGCTGGACTAGGTGTAGGAGCCTAAGTGACTAAATCTCAGTCGCCCCCAGGAGGAAACCTAGGGAGTATGAGAAGGAAGTGTCCACTTTCTGTCTTGCACCCCTCCTCTCGGGGCCTGGGGTTACCCCCTGACCGGGAGGCTCCTTGCTCCCCTTTGGACTCTTGTTCACAGTCTTGCTGCCTTCCTCCCACCTGCTTCCTGGGCCACCCCCTGGAAGGTTGGGCCACCTCTTGGCTCCCTGGCCTAGGGATGGGGCAGAAAGCTAGGGCAGAGTAACCCCAAGGACACATTTTAGCTGCTGAGGGAGTAATCTACGGAAGAGCTGGTTTCTATTGTCTTTTTATTAGAAGTGGCACAGCAAAGAGAGTGGAAAGCACTGGATTGGGAATCCAGTACAGGTTTTGCCTGAGTTTTAATGCTGGCTCTACTGCCTAGCATGGAAGTGTGAGTGATGGAGTTGCTTGGGCTGCAAGGCCGCTCAGATTAGCCAGCTCCATTTATGAGTGAAGGTAGCAGACCCCAGAGAGGTGAGGTTATTTCAGCCTGGGTTTTCGGCTCTGATTTCCGACATAAACTGGCCAATTCACTTACCTTTTCTGACTCAGTTTCCACATGAGTAAAGTGGGATTATTTGCTTGCTCTTTTAAGGATCAAAGGAAGCCTTGGATGTGGAAAGAATCCCACAAACTTCTGCACAAAATAAAAAGTTCACTGTGGCTGGGTGGGGAGTGGGGTCGGTGGGTAGGGGGTGTCCTTTGAGGGTTTTACACTTTACTTGATATGTCCCATGTGAGCCACAGGAGATGGTAGATACCAGGAACCAGTGGGCAATGGCTACACCCCTGGCCTGTAATATCTCAGCTCCAGAGTAAACATTTGCCTTACCGAATCCACAGTTATCCCAGGGTCACACTGTGTTTACACCAGAGGAGGCCAAAGGCCATGGCTCAGTGATGAAAGGGCTGCAGGGAGAAAGGGGCTGTGGATGTATGGCTCACCCTCAGCTTCTCCTGGCTCCTAGGACCTAAGGAAGACTGGTGGGGGGGGGCAGAGAATTGGGTGTGCTATCACAAGTCCAGACTGGCCCCTGGCCTTGGAGGATTGAATGTGAAGCCATCTAGTTATTCTGTTGTGTTGGGGGTTGCGGGGACTGTGGGCATTGGAAAGGACTATCTTTAGTACCTCATCTGTCCCCCTCCCCCATCCCAGGCTATCCCTCTGGCCTAGGTCACTGCTCTGTGCCGCCTCTCTGGCCAGCTGCATGTCCACAGGCTTTTGTTCCAGGGCCGCAAGCACGCCCTACTCCACCCTCCCTCCCAACAGAAGCCCTCAGGCCAGGGCCCTGGCAGCTGGAAATCCCTACTGCCAGCTGAAAGGTTCTACTTGAGCCCTCAGCGCCCTGGGCAGACCCTCATTTCTCATTTCCTCTTATCAGGCTTTTCCCAGGGCCCCTAACTCACTTTTGGCCAGATTCCCATGCTGTCGTCTTCTCCCCTTTCTTTCCCTGAATGGATGCATCGTCCTCTTTTTCTTCCTACACTTATGCTTCTTAGCTCTAAAGTACCACACTTCATTCATTCAAAGATTGTTTATTTAGCATCTACTGTGTATGAGCTAGATGCTGTGGACACAGCAGTGAACAGAATGTACAATAATCATTGACCTCGTAGAGCTGACTGCTAGAGAGGGAAGCTGATAATGATAAACAAGATAGAAAATTGAAATAGTCTGTTAGTGATAAGCAAAAAGAAAAAGTGATAGGGGAGGTCTGATATGAATGTTGTGAAAGGGGTGAGATGACAGTTTGGATAGGATGGCCTGGGAGACTTCCAGAGAAAAGCACTTTTGAGGAGATGATTTCCCTTCATTGAAACTCAGCTTAGCACCACATTCAGCATTTAGAAGCAGGGTTTGGAGTTGGACACACCTAGCTTCAAATCCTGTCTTGTCAGCCTACTAGCCCTGTGGCCTTTCACGTGGGGCTGAACTCCTTTGAGCCTGTGTCTCTCACCTGTGTATGGTTAGTCAGCCTACCTGTGACACTGTGAGAAGGAACAGTGAGATAACTCACGTAGAATGCTTAGCAAAGCCTATGGAGGTGTTCTCTAGCCAGATTCTGCCAGGTTGGCCCAAGATGCTGAAGGCCATTGCTCAGGACTCTAGGTAATAAGCTTTTCATTTTAAGTGGTGGGCAAGAGGGAGAATTAGAGGGAGGTGAAAATAGAAAACCCCAGTGAAAACTTTTTATTTATTTTATTTATTCTTTTTAGAGACAGAGTGTCACTTTGAGGGCAGTGGCATCACAGCTTACAGCAACCTCCAACTCCTAGGCTTAGGTGATTCTCCTGCCTCAGCCTCCTGAGTAGATGGGACCACAGGCACCGGCCACAATGCCCAGCTATTTTTTGTTGCAGTTTTGGCTGGGGCTGGGAACCCGCCACTCTCAGTATATGGGGCCTGGAACCCTACTCACTGAGCCACAGGCGCTGCCCTTCAGTGAAAACGTTTTGGTCTGGTTAGTGAGCCTTTGCTACCCTACTGTAGATTGCAAGTGGCTTAGGTGTGTGTTTGGGAGGGGATAGGGTAACCTGGGCAGCCTTGACCCACCTTCACTCTGAAATTCCCCCTCCCCTTCCAGTAGGCCAGGTTGAATCACCTTGTCCTTGGTCTCCACTCTGCCTCACAGCTGGGAAGGCTGGCAGTCCTTTCTCCACCCTCCTGTAGCTAAATTATGCTTTGAGGGTGGGGAAAGTGAGGGGAGGGGCTGATGGTGGGTGGACCTATCCTAGGAAAGCCCAAAAATGTGACTGGAGGATTCTGATGGAGGCTCTGCAGCTGCCTGTTGAGGACTTTCAATAAGGATTCGCCCTCACCATGGACTAGAATTTAAAGTGAAAGAATGGCTTGGCGCCTGTGGCTCAATCGGCTAAGGCGCCAGCCGCGTACACCTAAGGTGGTGGGTTCGAATCCCTAGCCCGGGCCTGCCAAACAACAATGATAGCTGCAACCAAAAAATGGCCGGGCGTTGTGGCGGGCGCCTGTGGTCCCAGCTACTTGGGAGGCTGAGGCAGGAG
>CAUYQV010051363.1:0-19353 GCA_963574575.1 Galagoides demidoff | reverse complement strand
TAATCCTAGCTCTCTGGGAGGCTGAAGTGGGTGGTTTGCTTGAGCTCAGGAGTTGGAGACCAGCCTGAGCCAGAGTGAGACTCCGTCTCTAAAAAAAAAAATAGCTGGGCGTTGTGGTAGGCACTTGTAATCTTAGCTACTCAGGAGGCTGAGGCAAGAGAACTGCTTGAGCCCAAGAGTTTGAGGTTGCTGTGAGCTGTGGTGCCACTGCACTCTACTGAGGGTGACAAAGTGAGACTGTCTCAAAAAACAAGAAAGACAAGTCTGCTAATGCTCTCTCCAATGGATCACAGTCCAAGTGTCTCATAATATAGAAATTCTAGAGTTTTCACTGTTTATTACAAGGCCATCTTTTATTTTTATTCTAGAGTAATCTTTCACCTACTCAGAAATGCCTTAGAGATTTTTTTGCTAGAGCTTCCTAACACTCAAAGTAAGGGTAGCTTTTACTTGTTAAAAAAGGAAGCTCTAAGTATTCTGTTCTTTCCTGGTGTGGGTAGGAATTTTCCCCTCGGCACTGCGCAGTCCTTAAAATAACAATAATGCTTGTGCAAACACCACTGCATACTTGAAGGGTGCTGAGCCTCTTGTTATCAGTTCCCGGATCTCCTTTTTTTGGTAACTGAGTGTTAAGCTAAGGCTCCTTCTTAATTAATGGGTCTATCTTAGCAACCAACCCTGGAATGGCTTCTCCCCAATCCCTGTAACTCTAGGGATCCCACACATCACAGGACTTCCTCTGGACTCCCCAAGGATCAAAGTTTCCTGCCAGCCAGGGATTGTCACCAAATCCCACGGATCAAGGGCAGAATACAGGGAGAGTTCAGAGGTAAAGTTATTCACAGGAGCCTCTGTGGTGGGCAGGATATAAGCAATCCGATGGCGGAAACCTCTCATTAAGAGTTCAACACACCTGCCACTCATCCCCCAACTGTATCAAGGCCCAAGGACTCCAGGAAAAGGTGGAGGGGGTATCGGTGTGCGCGTGGGGGTGGTTACGGCTCACCCAGAGTACAGCTAGCTTAGCTTATTGCAGCAAGTGGCTGAAATAAACATATCCCCCATCTGAGAAGATCTTAGGCCATGGATATCTTAAAGTACTACCAGATTCCTAGCCTGGAACTCTTTTAAAGTGGTGGTGTTCAGGTTATTAGAAGAATTTAGAGAGCGCATGTGACACTCACATGCACACCCCCTTTCCGCTTTGTAGGCTGCCAGTTTCCTGAAACACACAAAGCTGATGCTTCAGGGACAAGGACAGTCTTTAGGGTTAGCTATGCCTGAGAAAGTCCAGAAGAGGCATGGCAGACTGAAAAAGCAGTAGTGCAAGTAAAGGACTGCCTTGGGCACACAGGTGCACATTCAATAAAAGAGCAGGAAAACAGTGTTTGACTCTTTCAATGAGGTTGGCCTGGAACATCCGTGAAGGGGTTGTTCTTTGCGTTAAATTCAAAAGAAGAATAAACAGCAAATACCTTTCTTCTTTTTAATTCCTAAGTTTATTTGTTTGATTTATAAAAGCCATATAACCACAATCCAGAATATCTGGAAAACAGAGGAAGAAAAAAAAAAAAAAAACAGGCTCTAGTTGGACTCTAACCTAAGTTCCATTAGTAAAGACATTTAGGAAGGAGTAGATTCATTTATGTGTTCAAAAATTATTTTAATATTTTAAAAATCATTTACATGTCAAGGTGATTTTATAAATGAAACTTAGATGAATGAAACTGCTCTTCTATTACTGTTAGGTGAAACCAATAAGACACAGCACTAATGGTCACAAACAGGACATTTAAAGAAATAAGGTCCCGGGAAAGGTGTGATCTAACAGAGGCTTTTCTAACTGTAATTGCTTGATTTTAAGGGTATGATGAGTTGCTAAGCATAGAAGAATAAAAAAGTTAAATGCTTGCATACGTTGCTTGTACTTAGAAATTCAATCTTCTACAGAACCAACAAATGAGTCAAAAAAAAAAAAAGATCAAAAGGGAAGAAAACTGAATTCCATACAATCCTATCAACCCCCACTTGTGGCTCCCTTTGTGGCTAAGAAATAACACAAAGACAAAAACAGGGGAGTAACAGGGAAGTGAGACACAAAAATAAAAGGCAGGGAAAGACAGGGGAGAAGGTGAATTGGAGTTAGTGGCTGAGGATTGTCCTGGCAGAGAAAAAGATTCTCTAGTTGGATGCCCAGGAGAGACCCCAGAATCCCATTAGTTCCATTTAAAAACATGTTGGAATAAGCTATAGTCCATTTTTTTTTTTTTTTGAGACAGCCTCACTGTGTTGCCCTGGGTAGAGTGCCATGGTGTTATAGCTCACAGCAACCTCAAACTCTTGGGCTCAAGCAATCCTCCTGTCTCAGCTTCCTGAGTAGCTGGGACTACAGGTACCCGCCACAACACCCAGGTAGTTTTTCTATTTTTTAGTAGAGATGGAGTCTCACTCTTGCTTGAACTCCTGAGCTCAAGCTATCCAACCACCTCAGCCTCCCATAGTGCTAGCATTACGGGTGTGAGCCACTGAGCCTGGCCTATAGTCCAACTTCAAAGTACCCTCACTGTGATCACTAAGTGATTTTGTGGCTGAGGTAAGTGAAAATGAATAGATCTGGCTAGTTATGGGGTTAGAGTCAAGGATCATCGATAGAGACCAGCTCAACAAACATTTCCCACACTGTGTGTAGGAGAATAGGGTAAATATTCCTGGTGGGGAGGGGCAGCAGCTCAAGAGCTCACAGGGTATGGAAAGGGCAGATGGGTAGAGTTGAACCTAATGGTCTGGAGGCAGGTGAATTGGGAGAAGTAAGCCAAATTACTAGCTAGGGAATTGTGAGCAAACTATTTCACCTCTCAGAAATGTTAATCTCATCTGTAAAATGGGGGATAACATGAGTTCCTTTTAAGGTTACTGTAAGAATTAATGTCTATAAAGATTTACGGCTTAGGGCCTGTGGCTCAAGTGGCTAAGGTGCCAGCCACATACACCTGAGCTGGTGGGTTTGAATTCAGCCTGGCTACAACCTAAAAATAAATGGGCGTTGTGGCAGGCACCTATAGTCCCAGCTACGTGGGAGGTAGAGGCAGGAGAATCCCTTGAGCCCAGGAGTTGGAGGTTGCTGTGAACTGTGATGCCACAGCACTCTACCCAGGGGGACAGCCTGAAGCCCTGTCTCAAAAAAAAAAAAAAAAAAAAAGATTTAAGCGCAAGAACTTGCAAATGGCAGGTGGTAAGAAGGTGGTGGTATGACAGTGCACCCCAGGAAGACTGTGATCTCTGTGAAGGATGATCTATAATGCCTGAGCTCAAGGGATCCTCCTATCTAAGTCTCCCAAAGCGCTAGGATTAAGGCACGATCCATTGCACCTGGCTCATCTTGTTACTCTTATATCACCTAGAGGCCTAGAACAGAGCCTGGCATGTGGTAGATCTTTGAGAAATGAATGAATGATAATGGTAGCTAATCCATATATATATGAAGTACTTGCTATGTGCCAAGTATGGTTCTAGAGATTTTATCTACATTAATTCACTTAATCTTCACAACAACACATAGAGGTACTATTATTATCTCTAGTTTGTCCAGGGTCACACAGCTAGTACAGGGAGAGCTGGGCTTCAAACTCTAGCAGCCTGACTCCGAAGCCAGGGTTCCTTATTTATTTTTATTTAATTTATTTATTTATTTTTGAGACAGAGTTTCACTTTGTTACCTTCAGTAGAGTGCCATAGCATTATAGCTCACAGCAACCTCAGATTGCTGGGCTCAAGCGATTCTCTTGCCTTAGCGTCCCAAGTAGCTGGGACTACAGACCTCCGCCACAACATCTGTCTATTTTTTGTAGAGACAGGGTCTCACTCTGGCTCAGGCTGATCTCAATTGGTGAGGTCAGGCAATCCACCTGCCTTGGCCTCCCAGAGTGCTAGGATTACAGGCATGAGCCACTGTGCCTGGCCTATTTTTATTTTTTTTTGAGACAGAGTCTTACCTTGTCACCCTGGATAGAGTGCCACAATGTCATAGCTCATAGCAACCTCAAACTCTTGGGCATAAGCAATCCTCTTGCCTCAGCTTCCTGAGCAGCTGGGATTATTGGACCCCACAACAACGCCTGGCTATTTTTAGAGATGTTGTCTGACTCTCTTGTTCAGGCTGGTCTCAAACTCCTGAGCTTAAGCAAGCCACATACCTTGGCCTCTCAGCGTGCTAGGATTATAGGCATGAGCCACCATGCCTGACCCAGGGTTCCTTATTAATCACTACACTCTACCATCTGTCAAAGTGCATATTATTTTCACCACTATGAAGTGGGGAGCATGCAGCACATATAGTACATTAATAGAGATAAAAGGCTGGGAACAGTGGCTCACACTTGTAATCCTAGCACTCTGGGAGGCTGAGGAGGGTGGATTGCCTTAGCTCACCAATTGAGACCAGGCTGAGCCTGAGCAAGACCCCATCTCTACAAAAAATAGCTGGGCATTGTGGCAGGCACCTGTAGAGCTGAGGCAAGAGAATTGCTTGAGCCCAAGAGTTTGAGGTTGCTGTGAGCTGTGACACCATGGCACTCTATCGAGGGCAACAAAGTGAGACTCTGTCTCAAAAAGAAAAAAAAGATAATAATGTAAGCAATGGTATTTTACTATCATAAGCAAAACCATCTATAATTCAAAGTATTGTTATTGTTGTTACCACAACATGGAGACAATTTGGTTTACCATCAAGGGGCTAAGAACCTGAGAGGAAAGGCACAGCTCTGAAAACAAAGGAGAGAAAGCAGAAGCTAAAGAGGAGTGGTCAGGCAGATGAATAAGTGAAGGGGCATGGAAAAAAAGGGAATGCATTTAATGCAGTCTGGGTGCAGTAGCAGGGCTGGTATGGGTCAGATAATGGCAGAATCTGGAACACCCTGAGAGCATCAGGGAGGATTCTGCAGGGCTGGCAGGCAGGAGCCAGACTTTGAGGACTTTGAGGAGAGTGACCTCTCTAAGATAATGTGCAGAAAACAAATAAATTGGGGAAGCAGAATGGAGGCAGACAGTCTAGACCTCTTCAGGGAGCTCTGGCCTAAAGAAGAATAATGCTTTACTGATAAAACCCAAACTTTTACTCTGATGGACCTATGAAAAAGAAATTAGTGCCAGATGGCACCTGTGGCTCAAAGGAGTAGGGCGCTGGCCCCATATGCCAGAGGTGGCAGGTTCAAGCCCAGCCCTGGCCAAAATCTGCAAAAAATAAAAAAAAGAAATTAGTGCCAATTAAGACTAAAAGAACAGGTTTTTGAGATATTTCATTGAAAGCCTTGGAAGCATCAGGAAAAAAAAAAAAAAAGCAGGATTATTAATGTCTAAGAGATTTCTACCCATGCCTGACACACAGAGAATTGCAAACACATTGAAGTTCAGTGTGGCCTTATTATTAGCCAGAGGTTATTGAGCTTTTCAAAAACCTTTTATTTTCAAAGTATTTTTCTCTGCTGGACCTAGAGATAAATGGCATTTTTACTTTTTCTGGATTGTGCCTGGCTGTTAAACGGGGACGCACCTCAAGTGCAAATTGGAGATGGGGTGGGAAGGGGATGAGGGAGGAATCACATGTCATTTTTTACTGAAGAATAAGGGAAAAAAATTTAACTGGTCAAGTGCCAAAAATGCTACCGGGACACAGATAGGGTAGGTAGTTTAGGGACAAAGAAAGACCAAGGTTAACCTCTGATGGAGATGCTAGCTTAGGAGTCCTAAACAAAAAGTAGGCAGTTGGACTTCTCGACACCTAACTACGTGCTCCCTGGTTCATGTATGCAGTTGGAGACTGCGTGTGCACAGCTGTCTGAGGCAGGAACCGGAGTGCCATCGTGGCGGTAGGAGCGGCAGAGGCAGCATCTTTCAGAAAGCCCTTAAATAGCAAAGTGAGGAAGGCAGCAGCTTTCCCACACCCCCACAAGGCCTGAAATAGAACAAAGGCAGCAGGGAAAATGGCCAGTGTGTGCACTGGCAGCAGGCTGCTGCCTGTGGAAGAAGAGAGAGGGAGCGTGTCCTAACAAGGTGGTTATAACCCCAGCTTTCAGGCTGTGCTCAATTACCACACAGTCCCATTTCCTTTCTGCACCGGAAGCCTTCAGAGTGAGAGGAGACAGCTCCTAAAAAGGCTGTCTGCTACGATTTGAATGTTTACCACGTTTCAGACATAGTGCTAAGCCTTTTACACACATTATCTCATTTAACCCTGTGAGGCGGGGATTATTAACCTCAGTTTATGAATTAGGGAAAGGGGTTTAGGGAGGTTTTGAAATTTGCTCAGGGACAAATAGTTTAGAATTCAAACCTACATCTGTCAGGTCTGACTCTACAAACCTTGCAATATGCGGGAGGATACCATGCAAAGAATTTTCTTCCTCCTGCACCATCAAAGTTGTTGCCTGGTGAAGAAGGAGGAGCAGCAGATGGGCTAGTGGCTGACTCCAAAGTTTGGATTTCTTTTGGGGTGCTGGTTTGCTCCAGGGGTACCTGAATCACCCCAGGCTTACCCTGGTTACCCAACCTTGGGTCTAGCTTGAGTCCAGCATGCCTCTGTGGTCAGGGGAAGTGCTAGCCATAGTCCTTAGGGCACTTCTTTTATTTTTTATTTTTTTTGAGACAAAATCTCACTTTGTTGCCCGTGGTAGAGCTCTGTAAAGTCACAGTTCACTGCAGTTGCCTCAGCCTCCCAAGTGGCTGGGACTACAGGTGCCTGACATAATGCCTAGCTATTTTTTTAGAGACGAGGTCTCACTCTGGCTCAGGCTGGTCTTGAACTCCTAAGCTCAGGCAATACCTGCCTCGGCCTCCCAGAGTACTGAGGATTACAGGCATGAGCCACTGTGCCCAGCCATTAGGGTACTTTTTTTTTTTTTTTTTAAGACAGAGTATCACTATGTCGCCCTTGGTAGAGTGCTGTGCTGTCACAGCTCACAGCAACCTCCAACTCTTGGGCTTAAGTGATTCTCTTGCCTCAGCCTCCCAAGTAGCTGGGACTACAGGCACCTACCACAATGCCCGGCTGTTTTTAGTAGTTGTCATTGTTGTTTTTTAGCAGTCCAGGGCTGGGTTCGAAACTGCCAACCCTGGTACATGTGGCCAGCGCCCTAACCACTGAACTACGGGCACTGAGCCCATTAGGGCACTTCTTCAGTGGAATTCAATGCTCTGTGCAAGATGCTTAAAAAATATAAGGTGTGGACGGTGTCTGTGGCTCAGTGAGTAGGGTGGCTGGCCCCATATACCGAGGGTGGTGGGTTCAAACCGGGCCCCAGCCAAACTGCAACAAAAAATAGCCGGGCATTATGGTGGACACTTGTAGTCCCAGCTACACCTACATGGGGGGTGGGGGTGGAGGGCTGAGGCAGGAGAATCGCCTAAGCCCAGGAGTTGGAGGTTGCTGTGAGCTGTGACACCACAGCACTCTACCCAGGGCAATAAAGTGAGACTCTGTCTCAAAAAAAAAAAATATATATATATATATATATATATATATGTGGTAGATGGGCGGTGCCTGAGGCTCAAAAGGCTAGGGCACTGGTCCCACATGCTGGAGGTGGCGGGTTCAAACCCAGCCCCGGCCAAAAAAAAAAATATATAAGGCGGTTGGTGTGCTCCCGCCTAATGGGCACAATATTAGGGTGCAGGACACAACTGCAACAGGAACCTCACCTAACAAATGCAACATTGTAACTTAATCCTTTGTACCCTCATTTTAATCTGAAATTAAAAATAAATTATAATGTGGTAGAGCTGGACCAAAGGGCAGAAAAACCAGAGTCATGGACACATCAGAAGTCCTAGTGGGGTTCGCAGTGTGTGCTAATACGTACAACACTGCAGAAAACAACCCCCACCCACACCAGGAAAGTGCAGCTACACCATCCAGGCTGCATCCCATTGCCTCTGAGTGACACCACCACTCTATGTTTTATTTTATTTAATTATTTTTTTGGAGATAGAGTCTCATTCTGTGCCCTGCTGTTATAGCTCACAGTAACCTCAAACTCTTGGGCTCCTGGCTGGGCGCCCATAGCTCAGTGACTAGGGCACTGGCCACATACAGCAAGGCTGGTGGATTCAAGCCTGGCCTGGGCCTGATAAACAACAATGACAACAACAACAACAACAACAACAACAACAACAACAATAGCTGGGTGTTGTGGCAGGCGCCTGTAGTCCCAGCTACTTGGGAGGCTGAGGCAAGAGAATCATTTAAGCCCAAGAGTTTGAGGTTGCTGTGAGCTGTGACGCCACAGTGCTCTACTGAAGATGACATAGTGAGACTCTGTCTCAAAGAAAAAAAACGGGGGGGCTAAGCGTTGTAGCACAGTGGTTATGGCACCATCCACATGGACCGAGGCTGGCGGGTTCGAACCTGTCCCAGGCCGGCTAGACAACGACAACTGCAACAAAAAAATAGCCAGGCATTGTGGCAGGTGCCTGTAGTCCCAGCTACTTGGGAGGCTGAGGTAAAGAGTTTGAGGTTGCTATGAGCTATGATGCCACCGTACTCTACCGAGGGTGACAAACTGAGACTTTGTCTTAAAAAAAAACAAAAAAACAAAACAAATAAAACTCTTGGGCTGCAGAGACTCTTGCTTCAGCCTCCCAAATAACTGGGACTACAGGCACCTACCACATGCCTGGATAGTTTCCACTAAAGAACTTTTAAAATGTCTGGGTCTCACCTTGCACCTAAGAATCAGAATCAAAGGCTCATGCCTGTAATCCTAGCACTCTGGGAGGCTGAGGCAGTGGATTGCCTGAGCTCCTGGGTTCTAGACCTGCCTGAGCCAGAGCGAGACCCTGTCTCTAAAAATAGCTGTGAGTTGTGGCAGGCTTCTGTAGTCCCAGCTACTTGGGAGGCTGAGACAAGAGAATTGCTTCAGCCCAAGAGTTTGAGGTTATTATGAGCTGTGATACCACGGCATTCTATCTAGGGCAACAAGTTAGACTGTGTCTCAAAAAAAAAAAAAAAAGTATAAACGATGGGCATGGTAGCTCACACCTGTAATCCTAGTACTCTAGGAGACCAAGAGGATCGCTTGAGCCGAAGAGTTTGAAGTTGCTGTGAGCTAGGACATGATGGCACTCTACCAAGGGGGACAAAGTGACGTTCTGTCTCAAAATAAATAAATAAATAAAAATAAAAGAATAAGAGGGCAGTGCCTGCGGCTCAGTGGGTAGGGTGCTGGCCCCATATACCTAGGGTGGCGAGTTCAAACCTAGCCCTGGTTAAACTGCAACAAAAGAATAGCTGGGCTTTGTGGTGGGTGCCTGTAGTCCCAGCTACTCAGGAGGCTGAGGCAAGCCCAGGAGTTGGAGGTTGCTGTGAGCTGTATGATGCCAAGGCACTCTACCGAGGGTAACAAACTGAGACTCTGTCTCAAAAAAATAAAATAAAATAAAATAAAATAATAAGGATTTTATTTTTCAGAAGGAGGGTAGTCAGAATAATTTTTTACCTACAAGTGAAGATTGCATCTTTTCCCCAAGCTATTAAAACAATTTTGTTTTATAAACATGTGAATATGATGTATGATTCTGCTTTTTGTTTGTTTGTTTGTTTAGCAGACCTGGGCCAGGTTTAAACCCTGCTACCCTTGGTCACCATTGGGCTAAGGGCACCCACCCAATGAAAGTATAAGATAAATGCAGCTACCTTATGCCAGGGTAGCTGGCATTATGGCAGAAACCTCTGCCCAGATGGCTGGAATTAAGGGAAATACATGTGCTAAAAATTTTGACATCTAAATATATCTATCTATATGTATATATGTATATTTACATATATAGCATGGAAGAAGCCACATTTTGAAATTCCAACTGATTCTGGCTGTAACATCAATATTCATTCTGTCATTCTGCCTCAGGACTCCTTCTCCCAGCTGATTTGGGGACAACATGTCTACAACTCAATTGCAACAAAAAAAACCTTTAGGTGTTTCCAAGTAAGGCAGCAAAATTCCCTCCTAAAGAAAATGTGTTCAGACAAGTTGGGCTCTTGGGAAACCTGAATACTGGAAGAGTTTGGAAGTCACAGAATTCCCAGTTTAACATCTAAGAAGTCTACTTATTGCAAAGCTGAGCACAGAGAAATTTAAGAGAACTGTACCATGCCTCTTACAGAAATGACTTCATGCAGTCATAAAGAAGGCAATGAGGTAGATTTGGGGACTGTAAAAGTGAATGGAGTGTTCAGGAGCTTATGGTTTCTTGATGATATCAGATACGTGAACAAATCACTACATCATCTACTCTAAGCCTGGGCCAATATGTAAAGTACTTATTGTAAAGCCTGAAGAGTCGAGGACTAATTTTATTATACCTGAGAAATCAGGAAGCTTTTCATAAGAGTGTAACATTTAAGTGGAGTCCTAATGGATGAAGAAAAGCTCATTAGATGGGCAGAGGGGAAAAAGAAGGCATTTGAAGTATAAGAAACAATATGGACCAGGATGTGGAGGCAAGAAACAGTAAGGCAGAGTATTCTAGGGCTGCTGTGAGGTTCTCAGGGCATATGAAGGGGAGTATGGGAGAGAACGTCATAAAAGGCAGGTGAGTCCAGATTATGAATGGGCTTGTCTTTATCTTACAGACCACAAGGATCCATTGAAAAAATTCTAGCTGGCTTGGCGCCTGTGGCTCAATCGGCTAAGGCGCCAGCCACATACACCTAAGGTGGTGGGTTCGAATCCCCAGCCCGGGCCCGCCAAAACAACAATGATGGCTGCAACCAAAAACTGGCCGGGCGTTGTGGCGGGCGCCTGTGGTCCCAGGTACTTGGGAGGCGGAGGCAGGAGACTCGCTTGAGCCCAGGAGTTGGAGGTTGCCATGAGCTATGATGCCATGGAACTCTACCCAGTGGTATAGCTTGAGGCACCGTATCAAAAAAAAAAAAAAAATTCTAGCTGGGAACTGGATTTCAGCACATTTGCATTTCGAAGGATCTCTCTGGCTGTAGTTCCCTTATTATCCTGAATAAATGATTACCTATCAACCCAGGAGAATCAGAAAGCAGAAAGAAGTCCAGTGGCTTAGGAAGCTTAAGAATCTAGGTTTGCCCCAATACACCTTTTCCTCAAGTACAATTTCAGTTTTAATCAGTTCCTTTAGAATAGCCAAACTGACAAGACAGCCTGGTGTGCATTCAAATTCACCCACTTTCTGGCTGTGTGACCTGAGCATCTGTATATAAACTTCCTAGACTTGCATTTTTTTTTTTTTTTTTTTTACTCTGTTGCCCTAGGTAGAGTGCTATGGCCTCATAGCTTACAGCAACCTCAAATTCTTGGGTTCAAGAGATCCTCTTGCCTTAGCCTCTCAAGTAGCTCCAGGCACCCACCACAATGCCTGGGTAGTTTTCTATTTTTAGCAGAGACAGGGTCTCGCTCTCGCACAGGCTTAACTTGAACTCCTGAGCTCAAGAGATCCGTACCCTTGGCCTCCCAGAATGTTAGGATTACAGGTGTGAGCCACCATGCATTTTCTTATCTGTAAACACAGAGTTATTAAATGTATTTATCTCACAAGGTTTTTGGGAGGATTCAGTGAGATAAAAAATGTAAAGAACTTAGCGCTTTACTTGGCATACAATAAGCCCTTAACCAATGTTAGCTATATTATCTTTAAGGACCAAACCTCAGAAAACCTGGAACATATTTGGCCAAGATTTGCTATGAGCAAATAGACCATGGGGTGATGAGCAATGGGCTGGAACAGAACCCAGACATCAATCTAGACTGTCATCTCATGTCACTCCAAGGAGAGTACACTTAGTCAGAACCTCTCCCTTTCAGATGAAGGGGCAAAACTAAATGGGTTTTGCAACCCAGAGGCCCATCTGATTATTAGCACAATCATTCTCTGAGGAAGAAATAATTCCTGAATCAGGATGTAGGGCAGGAGGAAAAGTCCCTAGACTTACTCCCCACCATGGCAGTCATGAAAGTGACTGGTCTCCTTCAGTTTTTTCCTGCTCCCTGCCTTTTTCAGTTCTGTGTACAATATGGGAAGTTTCTGGATGATGTAGTCTGTGGTTGGACTATGCTTCTGGAAGAGATAGAGGAAAATGAGGGAAGGCGAAAAAAAAAGAAGCCAAGGTGGTTTCCTGCCTCTGCTCTCTGAAGAGTTCACATTAGCAGGTCCTAGGAGGTCAGGGCACCTGGTCCAAGTTTAGCCCCCAAACACTCCTGTCACTGTTTTGCCATTCTCCTCAGAAGACAGTAAATATCCCATGAGGACCCAGTCTGGCCTATTTTCCTTTTGGATGTCATGGTTTCCAGGATCTGAAGCAGCCTTCTCTTAGCCATGACTTGCATAGGGAATGCCCAGGTGATTCAGTTTGGGTCCTCCAGGTTAAAGGGACATAGAAGATGTGAGTATGGCCTCTCTCCTCAAGTCTGGGACATCTGTCTTCTCTTGCCCTCCATCCCCAACACTGGCACTCCTGCTTCTCTGGCCTTCAGACTTGGGCCAGGACTTGCAACATTCATTGGCTTCTGGGTTCTCAGGCCTTCTTGTTCTGATTGCAGCTATACCTCTGGCTTTCCTGGGCCTCCAGCTTACACATGACAGATTGTGGGCCTTCTCAGCTTCTGTGATCACATTGAGAGTGTATGTGGTGAAAATAAGATGGAGTAAGTCAGGCTAGGGCTAACATGACACAGTTGGTCTGGTTGGTTTAGGTTTTAAGTGATCTTTACCTCTTATCTCTCATTTTATTGTTCTGTAAATTTAATTTTCACTCTGAAGATGTCTATTTTGAGTAGTTTAGGGGTATTGATTTAGGAGATTAACTTTTAAATTGGAATGTTATAACAGGTCACTAAATTAGGGCTGGTGCCTGTGGCTCAAGGAGTAGAGTGCAGGCACCATATACCAGAGGTGGTGGGTTCAAACTCAGCTGTGGCCAAAAACTGCAATAAATAAAGGCATGCAACATTTGGTTTAAAAAAAAAAAAAACAGTCACTAGATTATACTGATTATTATTTCTTTTTTTTGAGACAGAGCCTCAAGCTGTTGCCCTGGGTAGAGTGCCGTGGCATCATAGCTCACAGCAACCTCCAACTCCTGGGCTCAAGCGAGTCTCCTGCCTCTGCCTCCCAAGCAGCTGGGACCACAGGCACCCGCCACAATGCCTGGCTACCCTTTGGTTGCAGCCATCACTGTTGTCTGGCGGGCCTGGGCTGGATTTGAACCCGCCACCCTGGGTGCACGTGGCTGGCGCCCTAGCCACCTGATCCACAGGCGCCGAGCCCTGGCTATTTTTTGGTTGTAGCCATCATTGTTGTTTGACGGGCGTAGGCCCCAGGCTGGATTTGAACCCACGAGCTCAGGTGTATGTGGCTGGCGCCTTAGCTGCTTGAGCCATAGGTGCCGAGCCTATACTGATTATTATTTAAAATAAAAGTTAATGTGGTCTTTACTTAAAACTCTTATATATAAAATTGTGATTTTAAAAATAGAAGAACCGAACAATCTTGGAGAGACTACTCTCAAATCCCTGGCCTTCTGACAAAGTTTGGTGATTGATCTCCATCTCTAGATACTGGCTGACAGTGATAGGAGGCCAGACTTTCTTCATCCGGTAACAAGATGAGCCAATCCCTCATAGTCAGTCTGTCTATCTATCTATGTATCTATCTATCATCTTGGTTGTGCTTCTCTGGGGAACCATTGGTCGGGTATATAAAAGCTGTGGCATCACTGGAGCTGAGAGAAACAAGAGTCATGGCCATAGAGTCATAATGCAGGAGAGAAAGTAGCCAGCTGAGGACTACATAGTAGCAAAAGCAAACGCCCCTTTACAGTCAACATTTCAGAAGGCATGAGGGACATCCCCTGGGGGCTCCTAGAACCAGGTAGGGAGAAATTTGAAGGCGCTGAAATTACTGTAGCAAGGACAGGAGGGAAATAGGGAAACCAAAAAAATGTTGCTTTTCACTACTTTTTTCAGTTTTACTTAATTTTTTTAATTGAAGAATAAACATTGTATACATATGTATATATAAAGAAGATGTGAGTATGAGTTCTGGAGACCTGCTGCCTGGATTTATTTGCCACTTAATAGTTGTTGGACAAGTTACTGATCTTCTTTGTTCTAGTTTCCTCATGTTCAAAATAGGGACACTGGGGCTGGGTGTGGTGGCTCATGCCTGTAATTCTAGCACTCTGGGAGGCCTAGGTGGGTGGATTGCTTAAGCACACAAATGCGAGGCCAGACTGAGCAAAAAGCGAGACCCTGTTTCTAGGAAAAAATAGAAAAACTGAGGCAAGAGGATCACTTGAGCCCAAGAGTTGAAAGTTGCTGTAAGCTATGCGCGCCTGGGTAGAGGCCATGGCACTGTACCCAGGGCAACATCTTGAGACTCTGTCTCAAAAAAAAAAAAAGAAAAATAGAGATATTAATTATAACTAAGTGGGATTATTAGAATTAAATAAATTAATTCATTTAAAGCATTTAAGTATAAGTGCTATCATATAGTAAACGCCAAATGAAAGTGTTTTGTGTGATTTTAATTTACACTTTACTTTTCAGGAGAGCAGATACAACAAATTATGAGAGAAAGAGAGATTGAATATTTGTTTGGAATTTTCAAAAAGCTTACCATTTTGGGAGATTAAGTTACTCAGTATCACTCACAGTACCTCTGCATTGTCAGTATGAGACGTCTGAATAAATTTGTATCTGCAGCTGTGAACACTCATGGTGATTTTATATGTAAGAGCAAATGAATAGTTCATTATGTCTTACAGGTGGCCTAGATAGTTATACATTGAAATATGGTAGTATTTTACTATAAACTACTATCCTTTCATTTCTTCTTTATATTATGATTGGGAGACATTATATTGATTTTAAAATATGTATGTAGGTTAAGAAGCTATAAATTTTATTTCAGGAGAATAAAGGAAGCACTACAAAATGTTAGAATCATTTGTTACAATAAAAGTACATTGGGCCTCATGTAGAGAAGGGAGGCTGACAGAGTAGACTTTCTGAATCTTGGTGCTTACTTTGTGCTCCAGCTTTAATGATGTTAACTAAAATACCCTGAAGAATAAGACAAACCTTGTTCCAGATGAACAAGATGAATGAGTATATTAAATAAGAAAGAAGGAGAGGGAAGATGCTATCTTTCATTAGCCCTTGCCCAATGTAAGTTACCAGTAATAACAAGAAATGAGTACTAATTCTTCCTGGAATTAGCTTTGGAATATTATCACCAGGGTTTTTTCATGAGCTTTAGTTTCCCCATTCATAAAATAAGACAGATGGATTATTTCCCAAAGTATATTCCATGGAACATTATTACTTGGCATGCTTATGATGACAAAAGGGTTTGCTGGTAAATCAATTTAGGAAATTGCTACAGGCCTTGTCAGACTCCTTAATAGGCTAACATGCACTGAATCTTCAAGAGGGGAATGTATAGTTTTATACAGCATTTCTAACCTCATTTGACCTATTTCAAAGGAGCAACTCATGAAGTTAGTATGCCAAGGGAAATTTTTTGTGGAATACAAATTATATAGTCTCCAAGGCCTCTTCCAATTCTAACATCCCAAAATTCTGTAACTTTGAATGTTTATTGAGAGAATTTGCTCATTTTAGATCAGAATGAGAAGGGTTAAGAGAAAGCTATCCTACAGAAAATAAAATATCCTAAATCTGATGCAGAAGAGGAAGACAAACCAATTTTAACATATGTAGATCTGTGTAACGATTACTCAGACAAGGCAGAAAGGGAGCAGTTTTAAATGTTAGGGCTTCCAAACTGTCACTTATGTTATCACTAGAAAAGGTTGAACATTTATAGTTTAGGAATTCCAGTAAGGCAGTGATTCCTAATCTTTTTAGCTTTGCTTCTTAGATCCTTCACCGACATTATACAGATTTGGCTAAGTTACTGTTGATGAAAACAATGGGGTTATCCCCTAGTTCCAGGCACCATCCCCAGCCTGACCTTCCACAAATCGATATGGTGGAGGTAGAACATGATTCTCCACAAACCTTCAAGCCCACACACCCCACCTGGCCCAGCCAAGGAGATGGCCTGGAGATCTGGAGATGGATGTGTGATCTTAGCTAGGCCATTCGGTCTCTTCCCTGGAATTTTTGCATTTGGGGCCAGACAGGGAATCTGAGTGTCGGAAGAAAGATGCAACACAGTGGCTCGGCGCCTGTGGCTCAAGTGGCTAAGGCGCCAGCCACATATACTTGAGCTGGCGGGTTAGAATCCAGCCCAGCCCGCCAAACAACAATGATGGCTGCAACCAAAATAAAAAAAAAAATAGCCAGGTGTTGTGGTGGGCGCCTATAGTCTCAGCTACTGGGGAGGTGGAGGCAGGAGACTCGCTTGAGCCCAGGAGTTGGAGGTTGCTATAGCACTCAGAGTGACAGCTTGAGGCTCTGTCTCAAAAAAGAAAAAGTGCAACATAGGGTCACTGACTGGTTATATTGCTGCCATACAAAAAAGCTGGACTCCAGGACAGGCAAATAAAACTGAATTCCCAGAGAAGCAGAAATAAGCAATGGAATATTTTACTTTGTGAGTCTAAGAGTCGCTGACCCCTCAGACCCATCTCTGCTTTTCCCAGAACGTGGTTGTTCAGTTCTTTGGTTGCAGCAGGCTAAAACATTGCCTTTGCTTAAGTTAGTTTAGTTTAGACTAGGATTCTGTTACTTCAAAACCAAAAGAGCTCTAACTACAGTCACACGTGCCCTTCATATCTACTTTCTCGACCAGTGAGGAGGGAACAATGGATGCTGCCTCCCCAAAGTTGGTGGATTAAACAGAAGCACACACTGCTGCTCTCTCCTGAAACCTCACTAAAATGATAGTAAAGGGATAAAAAAAAGGCATTATGTTACCAGAACAAAAAGAACAGCAACAAAAGCTTTGATGCTAGAAAGCAGTTAGATGGGCAGGATGAGGTGGCACCAGCACCATGGCTCTCCACCTAGGGTGACAGAGTAAGACTCTGTCTCAGAAAAAAAGAATTTAAAAAAAGCAGTTGGATGAATTCTAGAGTCATAGTCCTGATTGGCACAAGATACTACGTTTTACTCCTAATGCCCTGGTATAATTATTAATAGCATTCTCTGTCACCCGTAAGAGTGTCCTACTCTGGATGACAAACTGACTTATTAAAACTAAGAAGCTCAGATGTAAGCTGAATGTGTCACAGACACAGAAAAATCCAAACATGATGGTACCATGTCTCTTAAATTGGGATGAACGGAAGCCTTAGTTGAAAGTATGTTTGCCTGGCAGTTGGATCCCCTGAAGCCTCTTCTACAATCTGCATCCAGGTCACTGCCCCTCCCCAAGCACAACAGAGTTTCCCCTTTGGAAGGTGTAACTGGAAAGACTCTGGAGGGAGACATCAGGTGCAGATACAGATCAGAGTGCCACATTAGAAACAGGAGGATTAAGTGAAAGTCTTCACAGTGAATGGTGATACCTCCATCCTCTTCCTTCCACATCTTCTAGAACCCTGCAGCTAACCTTCTATCCTCTATGTAGACTAGAAGATTCTTTTCTGCCAAGGCCCCCAAAAGACTTTAAGATAGGGCAGCACTTGTGGCTCAAAGGAGTAGGGCACTGGCCCCATATGCCGGAGGTGGCAGGTTCAAACCCAGCCCCGGCCAAAAACTGCAAAAAAAAAAAAAGACTTAAAGATAATCATACAGCCAGGCACAATGGCTCATGCCTGTAATCCTAGCACTTTGGAAGGCTGAGGCAGGTGGATCACTTGAGCTCACGAGTTCAAGAACAGCCTGAGCAAGAGTGAGACCCTGTCTCTAGAAAAAAAAAATAGCCGGATGTTGTGGAGAGTGCCTGTGGGGATGTTGGGGCAGGAGGATCACTTGAGCCCCAACAGTTTGAGGTTGCTATTAGCTATGACACCACAGTACTCTACCCAGAGCGACAGACTGAGACTGTCTCCAAAAAAAAAAAAAAAAAAAGAAAAAAGATAATTGGCTTGGCATCCGTAGCTCAGTGGTTACAGCACCAGCCACATGCACTGGGGTTGGTGGGTTTGAACCCAGCCCACCCAGCTAAACAACAACAACAACAACAAAAATAGCTGGGCATTGTGGCAGGCGTCTGTAGTCCCAGTTACTTCGGAGGCTGAGGCTAGAGAATCCCTTAAGCCGAAGACCTTGAGGTTGCTGTGAGCTGTGACACCATGGCACTCTACCGATGGTGACATAGTGATAACTCTGTCACAAAAAAAGCAAAAAACAAAAGAAAACAAAAAACAAATGAATACATTAAAAAAAAAAGTATGATGTCTTGCAATGAAATGACCCAGCTAGCTTGCCATCCTCTTATAAAGTCCACTAGTCCATAAATAAGTACTTTGTACACAGAGTGCCACCAGCTTTTGAGAGCTCTGTTTTCCAATCCTGGAGTAGGCTTACAAAGTAACCAGTCCAGACTAGAGTGAGGGAGTGAAGGATTGCAGGAAACACGCCTCCAAGAAGACGAAGCTATTAGATTTACTTAATGTGTCTGAAACTTTTATGAAATTTATATACTTTCATAGAGATTGGGATGAATTGGTGGCATAAGTTCATACAGAGGTAACAAATATAAACCTGAGACAGTTATTAACTTCAGAGAAAACCAAAAATCATATAAGAAAGAAGATGTAATCATAACAGATAGCTGTAGATAACAGTTATAATCATAAACACTGAGGCTGGGAACAGTGGCTCCTGCCTGTAATCCTAGCACTCTGGGAGGCCAAGGCAGGTGGATAGCCTGAGCTCACGAGTTCGAGACCAGCCTAAGCTAGAGCAAGATCCCATCTCTAAAAATAGCTGGGTGTTGTGGCAGGTGCCTGTAGTCCCAGCTACTTGGGAGACTGATGCAAGAGAATCACTTGAGCCCAGGAATCTGAAGTTGCTGTGAGCTACGACGCTACAGCACTCTGTGAGACTCCCTCTCAAAAAATAACTAAATGTAACTAATTAAGGAAGAGTGATGAAGAGAACCCTATATATTTGTGAGGGCATTTTTTTTTTTTTTTGAGACAGTCTTGCTTTGTTGCCCTCGGCAGAGTGCCTTGGCGTCATAGCGCACAGCAACCTCCAACTCTTGCCTCAGCCTCCCGAGTAGCTGGGACTACAGGTGCCAGCCACAACACCTAGTTTTTTTTTTTTTTTCTTTTTTTTGAGATAGAGCCTCAAGCTATCCCCCTGGGTAGAGTGCCATGGCATCACAGCTCATAGCAACCTCCAACTCCTGGGCTCAAGCGAGTCTCCTGCCTCCGCCTCCCAAGTAGCTGGGACCACAGGTGCCCGCCACAATGCC
>CAUYQV010051362.1:0-39679 GCA_963574575.1 Galagoides demidoff | reverse complement strand
TGACGGCTGCAACCAAAAAATGGCTGGGCGTTGTGGCGGGTGCCTGTGGTCCCAGCTACTTGGGAGGCTGAGGCAGGAGATTCGCTTGAGCCCAGGAGTTGGAGGTTGCTGTGAGCTGTGATGCCATGGCACTCTACCCAGAGGGATAGCTTGAAGCTCCGTCTCAAAAAAAAAAAAAAAAAAAGAAATAGCTGCTTTGAACTTCACAAATTCTACTATTTTAGATAGTCTAAAAGCCACCAGCAAATACAATGGAGATATTGCAACTAGAAAATGTAAAATTCAGTCACAATTTCTTGGAGATTCCTGCTTCTTTTGAGCTTCCCATATACCTAGGAATTCTGTAAATAGGAGCGAAAAGGAGACACCATGGTTTTTTAACTGTTGACATAGTTTTAACTTGAAATAGTCATGTACATTGGTGTCATGTACATGTGAATCTTTAGAAGAGTAGTATCAATATATTCCTTAAAAACTTCAATCCGTTCTCTTAGCTAATTATCAATATTGGAATAATTGTGTTTCTGTGAGGCCATATGGCCCTAATACCACTTCTGAAAAGGGATATTTTGGCTGGTGGACAAACCCAAATGAGTGGAGGATGAAAAAAGTCTGGTAGTCACCAAACAGACTTTATACTTGTGTACTTTATAAATGAAAGTAGACAAAATAAACCAAAAATGAAGTTGAGACAGAAAACCCACAGACCTTGAGAGGAAAGCTGATGGAACCAGGATGATAGGACTGTAGACCATTAGCCCCACTCCTCAACCTAGTAAAATTTCCCCTTCATTAAGAGCTGCTGAGTTGCTGAATAAGTGGAATAAATACTATCCAAACTTTCCTTATAATGGCCATTCATGTTTCTGGTGACTCCCAAGGTGGTTAGGACTTCCTGTGAAGTTAGGGGAGGCGTGGCACACATATAGGTAAGTGGTGGCTTGAAGAACTCTTTGAAATTAATTTATTTTTATCCATATGATTTTCCATTTACTTCCCCCCTCTGCTTCCTCCCTGACACATTTCAGAAAATGTAAAGGCTATAATGTTGGCATTTAAATTATAAGAGTATCTGATATCATAGGCTTTTCCACTGACAGAAAAAACTGTTAAATTTTGTTTATCATAAAGATTGAAAATTTTCTCTGACCAATTCTATCAACTAATGGAATGGTAAATGACAAATTTCTAGTAGCCCCATTCATGCTCTTTTCATTATATATTGATTTAGGTCAATTGTAGGAATATAAGTCAGGTTTCATGGCTTTTTAATTAGTATAGAAAAAACATCTCAGTCTTTTCATTATTTATATACATTTGTGAAACTTATTAAGTTTCCACTGTGTTAGTATGTATTATATTATAAAATAGATTAATGGTAAAATATTTTAAAGTAAATGGTAGGTATCTAGTTATTTTTTAATTATTGTGGAAGACCAAAGAGATTAAGGACAAAAGTATATCAGAAATGTAAAACACTAGTCTTATATTTAATAAATCTTGTAAAAATACAAACACTATGTACGAAACTACAGTTGGATTTTAAATAAAAGACCCAAGTCAGCTTCAATAGTTAGGGAAAACTTAATGAGCAAAGTGGGACTTAAGATAACCCATAATGTATGTTCTTAAGTGATGGAAAAGGGGATGAGCATCCCAGATGGAAAACGAATTAGAATATATTTGGGAAGGAATAATAGAAACAAATTATTTGTCTAAACAAAATTGAAGTATCCACAAGAATAAGTTAATAAATTCTTTAAGTGATTTGCAAACTCAAAATGTAATCACGTACATCAGTAATACAGGATGTGAAGTCTAGTGATGCTGGGGACATCTGAAGCAAACAGGCTGTGTGACTCTAAGATGACAATCACTCGTCCAGATGCACCAAGAGTTTGAGTATATGTTGTCTCATTTGCAATCAGTTTTGATATTTTTACCAAATTAATTGACAAATTTAGATGAAGTGGTTGAAAGTTAAAAAATATACACATTGTAAAGGCTTTTTAATCCTTTAAATCTTTTTTTTTTTTTTTGGCAGTTTTTTGGCCAGGGCTGGGTTTGAACCCACCACCTCCGGCGTATGGGGCTAGCATCCTACTCCTTTGAGCCATAGGTGCCACCCAGGCTTTTTAACCTATTAACCAAATCAATAGCATGGGAAAGTGAGGCAGCTTATGGCTGACTTTAAGGGCTTAGATGTGGAAAGTGGTACTAGAAGAGACTATTAAACCTTAATTTCCAAGAAAAACTGCTAGGAAAAATACCCCAAATTATAACCCTGTATCATCCTTTAAAAGTGATCTATAATGCTGGAATTACAAATGAAAGGCAGCTTTAGAAAAAAATTCTAAAATAATTAAATATATTCAACTAATTTTAATAAAATAAATAAGTAATAACTATTTGTCCACTGAGATATTTATATTTAACTCTCATTAGAAATATGTTTTAATTTCAATTATTTTAGAATTATTTAATTCAAAAGACAAACTCTGTTTCACTGCTTCTCACACCTTAGTGTGCCACTGAAAGAATGAACCAGGGAATTTATCAAAATGCAGGTGTAGAGGGCAGAGGACCCGACCAGCTCACACAGGGGAAGGTGCTGTTGGGGTAAGGACGGGGTTTTAGGAACCAATGATTCATTTAATTATTTTGTCTGTAATTGTCTTCAAGGCCTAACTAATATTTTAAATTAAGAACATCTGCATGAAAATGGAAAAAAGAAAAGTATCTAGCCCAGTTTGAAAAGACAGAAAATTTCTCTGACCCTATTTCAGTTTTTCTGTTTTTAATTACAGCAGAAAGAAGTTTTTCTTCCCCAATGTAAAGAAGGCAAATTAAAATTCATCTTTTCTTTTAAACCTATGCAGTGATGAGGCATCAGGATGAAAAGAATATACATGGTCAAACAAGACTACAAAATTATTCAAAACATTTTCCTCTGCATAACTGTAAGGGTAAATGATTCAAAATTATAAATTAATTAGATATTTTAGCATTTTTCTGTAAAGATTCTTATACATCAGTATAGATTTGGGAAAGGAATTATGAAACAATTATTAGGAGAGCATATCCCTATCAGTACATGAAATTAATTTCCTTAAAAACATTTTCAATAAAAAATTATTTTTTCCTGGAATAGTCAATTAATGTCTGGTAAGCCCTGCTCTGTAACCAGAGAATCGTATGACCTAGTTCTTCCCTCAGAAACTCCAGTTCAGTTGGAGACACACAGGTCTATTTGTTTTTTCACAAACATTCACAAAGGGCAGATTACATACTCTGCTAACCTTTGAATGATACTCAGTGTGTTTACATGACAGAAGGAGTGTTAATGTGTATCAAGAACAGGAAATATCAACTTGGTTTCTCAAACCCAGGTTATTTTTCCATTTTATAGGAAGAATAGGAAACAAATGCTTACAAATTTTCAGTGGCAATAATCTATAGTTCAAGCAGCACCTCCCACAGCTTTCACAGAGATGGGGGAAACTTCCTGACCCTGTCTCCTCATTATCTCCTAGCAGGATGCAATGGGATTTTTTTCCAAACACAGTTTACTTTGAATGTATAATTCAGTTGAGGAGGTTAATCACAAACTAACACCATTAAACCACTTTTTCTCTGAGTATATTCATTTTTTCCATTAAATCTCTAATGGTTTTATACGTTCCAGTAGGGGGAGAGGAGCTGACACACTGCCTTCACCTTGTTCTCTTCAAAGTCAATTTTTATAGACAGTAGAAAACATGTTTAAATCAAGGATATAAATAAAGGCAATGGTTAAACAGAAAAAAGAGAAGTCAAGATAAAATTAGAAAGAATAGCAAGTTGGATAGCTTTGGAATGTGAAAGGCAGAAAGAAAAAGATTCCTTGTCTTTCCAGATCCAGGAAAATCCAAAGTCTGCAGAGAAATAAATGGATGAAAAGAGGGAGCAATATCTCAGGAGCTCTTGAAACCAAATATTTTAAAATGTTTTTAAAATCAGGGGGGTGAAAGAAAAGGACAACTTGCTGGTTTATTTAGTCTAACAAGAAAGAAGAAAGAAAAATTTCTTTTCCCACATTTTCCTTTGATAATCAAGATGTAGCAACTGAGGACAATAGTGTGTCTGTAATTGGGCCAACAGAGGGAATCTGCTTACACTGGAGGAAAAGATTTGCTTATTTCTAAATAGTATAATTTAATAAATTGAAATAAAAATAAATAAAAGTAAGAACTCAAAAAAACAATTTGAAGATCTTTGCTTCCAAAATTCCAAGCAAGTACTTATGTATTCAGTAATTAGTTTGAACAACCGTATCTTTTTAGTACTTAAGGGCAGCTTGTAGTATACTTCTTTATTTATAGTTTCTATGTATTAATATGCAAAAGATCTTCACCAGAGAATGTTGTAAAATTCAGAACCATTTGTTTAATCATGTTGCCCTTCCTGACATTCTCACTCTAGACTATTCATCCCTCTCCAAATTTCAGGAAGTAATAAAACACTATGTAATATCTTCTGCCATAAAAAAAATAAAGCCCAGATGGTTTGAACTAGGAATTAAAGTGTGTGGTTTTGAAGAGACATAATATACGATTTTATGCCTCACATACACACAAGTTACAGATTTTATGTATCTTAAAACAAATGGAAATATTTTCTTAAGAAAACCTCTTATGCTTTTAATTAAAGGCATCTTTTTCAAAAGCATCAGCACTTTATATTTGAATCAAAAATGAAAATTGACATTAAAATCCACATTAAAATGACTTAGCTCTTAGGTAGATTTATGAGCAGTCAATTCTTTCCGACAGTATGAGGGCTTTTCTTTTCCTAGAGCTGTTGCTAGAATATTTTAATAATATCAACGTATACATCAGCAATGATAAGGGTAAATCTCTCCAGCTAGCCTAGATTAACTATGCACTTGCCCTCAGTTCTGTATAAATGAGCCAAGCTTGCAAGCACCTCTTCGTCTGACTTGTGACCTGCAAGGAGGACATCTGAGGACCCGTTTAGTTCGATGTGCAAAATAAAACACTTGCTGCTCATATTTGAGGAGTTAAACTCTTCTAAGATAAAGGATACACAATGCGAACCTTGCAAGAGAATGGAAATGAATACTCACTCTCTCTGGAATGGAGACCTATTACATCAAATAGCACAATCAGTCAGAATCTTACCCCTAGGGAAACTGCCTTGTAAAATGATAATTCCATTGAATAAATATTTCTTAATTTTCCTGAATACATATATAGAATTACTATCCCTTGGAATACGTAAAGAGCATGGGTTCTCCAGGCCTGGCTTCCAATCCTTCAATCAGAGTTCTGCCACTTACTGAACAGTATAATTGCAAAATAATTACTAATCTGTACAGTGAATTTAATTCTGCCTGAAACGTAGAACTGTGGAAAGAAATAAATTTAAATGATGTCACATAAAGTATATCACCTGATAGAGTGCAAAATCATCTTCTCATCAGAAAAGGACTTTTCAAAAGAACAAATTTTAAGGCAAAAGGGGAAGGTAAAGGGCTTCAAATCCACCCAAAAAGCTGGTACACCATGGATAAGTTTCTACTTTCAAAATCTCTCTGGTCATACACTGGCTAAGAGTGCTGTTGCTCCTTTGAACTTTAACTATCTAAGAAGGTTAGATAGAGCTACTGAACAAGCTATTAAGAATGAGTTTTAAAGTGGAAAATAGAATTAGATCTGGTATTTCTCTCTGAAACATTAACTAGATGCATCCATCAAGTAATTTACTCATTTGACACATAATTTTTGAGAAACGCCTAATATGGATTACAGACTAAGCATGGTACCAAGAATGGAGAAATGCAAGTGGAGAAGAACAGGCTTCTCTTCCTTTCTGAATTCATCATCTAGTATAAAAGCCACATACTAAACAATATCACACATCTACATGAAGTTATAAACCATGATCCGTGTTAGGAAAAGGTAAGCCACATTCACCCAGAAGCCCCAACAAACTCAGTGTAACCCGGGGTGCATTCTGCTAAGAGCTTATGAGTATGTTATCTGAAGGTCAAATAGAATTTGAGTAGAAAAAAGGGCAGAGTGAGGAAGACCCAATTAAAGGACACTGGAATGAATGAATGTTCTGAGGGAGGAGGGCAATAGGCACGTTTTAGAAGCTGAAGAATTAAGCTGTGCAGGATGAATTCCACCTCTGATTTGAAGAGTAGAAGGCCAAGGAGTGAAGTTTACAAGATGAGTTATAAAGACACCATTTATCAAAAGATTTGTGCTATTAAGCATTTTGTTGGTTTTTATGTCAGTGGTAATGAAAATCCAGTGGAGCGTGGGTTCCCACGGTCAGGTGTACGTTGGGAAAAGATGAAGGGTAGACTGGACAGGAAGACTGGAGGAAGAGACTGTGTCTCTGGAAGTTCAGCCACTGACCTCGATTAACACAGTGTTTCCAATCTTTCACTCTCCTGTATTGTTTTTTAACAACAAATGATGTCACATAAAGCATGTCACCTGACGGAGTACAAAATCAGCTTCTCTTCAGAAAAGGACTTTTCAAACAGCCTTACCATAACCTCACAGCTTTTAGGAAAAAAAAAAAAAGGACAGAAATTAGGAACTTAGTCTTAATGACAATTTCATAAAATAATTTATTATCTTTATCAGATATTTTAGTCAAAATATGGGCCTTTGACAGCGGTGTTAAAATCTTACCAAATTCAAACAAAAAGTCAGTATTTAGTGCCATGCGTGGTGACTACTGTACCCTGAAATACACTGGCGGCAGTGGCCTACACCCTTGACCTCTGAGTGAACACGTCGGAAGTCTTATTTTGTACAATTAGCAATGTTTTCCTTTTTTTGCTAAGAGCTGCCACACAGTTGTCCACAACATCTTTTCACAGCACGCTTTTGTGCCTCTAGAACTGAGAATGGGGACTGGGGGAGAGGCTAGGTGAGGTGGTAAACAGGGGATCAGGCAAATGGATTTCATTGCATTACTGAGGCTGGAAGATGAAAGTAGTGGAACTTGCCTTAAGGAAAAGTGACCTTCTTCAACCTCAAATCTATTAACATATCTTTATTTATAAGAGTTTTATTTCCATACATAAACATAGTATCTACTTCAAGTATGAAAGTGCTGTTTGAAATTTTTTGACATTTGTCTAGTCAGTTTTACATGACTTGTAAGAACTGCTTTCAGGCGAAAAGCTGCTGAAAGCCATCAGGTTAAAAACACCTTTACTCAGGGATCCTCAGAAGCCTATCAGAGCAAGAAATATTTTTTAATTATAGTACAAAGAGAAATGGGCACCTTGTTAGTTGAATAACCTTAGCAATGAATTGATTAATTCTGTTCAGATAAATGAAAAGGACCGTCTCATATATCTTATTCTTCACCTTGACCTGTACCCTCCTCGTAGAAGTTTGTGAAATGAATACTAATATTTATCAGAATATGATTTTCATAAAAAAGCATGTGGATGCATTTTTGTTATGCATTTTATTAAACTTATTATTTATACTTGCAGAAAAAATAACATTAGAACAGTTCACACCAGGTAAGTGCTGTGCTAAGTTCTGTCACAGTCATGATTTCTAGGGAAGGAAATGGCTCTCAGAGTTTTCTTACTATCACAATTATAATGTTAAAATCATTATTTTTATTGTCACTATTAATAACAATAAAAATAATTCTAATATATTTTGTTGAAAGCCCAGGCAGAGATAGTACTTGGAAATTTCATGCATTGGATGTTTGAGATTTGTATTTTAGGGTTAACAGTTTTACCTTGGTTAAATGTTAGCTCTTACTGAGGTGGATAAAGGCAGCATGTGGGCTGGAGGGACACATATAAGTGTCCTCAAGACACCTGGTTTCCATCAGATTAAAATGTATCAGAATATACTGATTTTGTTAGAAGGAGACACTGTTGTCTCCAGGAAATGGTAATAAAAAGTACACAAGTTCCTGACATCTGTGTTGGGAATGTTGCTCCGTAAGATAGGAGATGGCGTGACCCGCGCACCGGCATGAAGTGGTTCTCGTAAAAGAGCTCCAGATCCGGCCTCATGTGTAAATGGAAAGGCCATGTGAGATTTTAGTTTCCTGGAATTACGTTATTTAATTTTTGAAAATGTTAAGATATTCCTGAACCATTAAAAAAGTAACTTACTCTATATGATTATATATTCTTTATCAAACTATCAGGATGGACATTCTGAGAAATCGTCTATTTTGTTTTTTCTTCATATGTCTCTAGTCAGCAAATATCTATTTGCATATAATAAAATTAAAATGTGGCCTTTCATTTTTGTATTTTATTTCTACCTCCATTGTACCTTGGCTGCTTTCTAATACCAGAAAACTTTCTACAGCATGCGTTATCTGCCATTTCAAAATGCCAGGGCACCTTTGGTCAGTAAACAGCACATGAGCACTAAGGAACAGTCAACTAAGTTGAATAAAGAGTCAGAAAAAGTAGCTCTTCCAAGGTATGCCTCTTAGAATCTCATGAGTGTTTGTCCATTTCAGAGTTTTTGTCACCCTGACAAGTTCTCATTTAAATGAATAATGGATGGCTTTTTATGAAGTATCTTCAAGAGCATGGAAAGAATAATTATGTCCAATGGAATAAAAACATAACCATGTGAAAAGTATGAGCCCAGTACACCTATCCTTACTTAAGAAAAAGGGCTTTCCCATCTTGAAGAGTCAGCTTACATTCAATTCACTCAAGTATCATTATATTAATTTTATAAAAGCATAAATGAACTTGTAAGTGATATAATTTTCTCAAGGTCATAGGCTAAGCCAGGATTAAAGACCCAAATGTCTGATGGCAGAATCCATGTCATTACAAGATAAGTCTCCTTGCCTCATTGGTGAACTTTATGGTGCTAACTATCCTCAGTGAAAGAAGGAAACTGAGTCACAGTAGAACACAATAAGGAACTTCATATATCTCATGGATATTTTGAATTTGATTATATAAACTCTGAGTACTAGGCTAACACTAAAAGTCTAAAGTTCAGATTATTACTCATGTAATTTATTTAATTTGCATTCACGTATTTATTTATTTATTTATTGTTGAGATAGAGTCTCACTGTGTCACCCTTGGTAGAGTACCATGGCATCACAGCTCACTGCAACCTCAAACTCCTGGGCTTAAGTGATTCTTTTATCTCAGCCTGCCAACTAACTGGGACTACAGGTGCCCACCACAATGCCCAGCTTCAGGTACCTTCTTACTATAGTATCAGTAAACCTATTTTGCAAACTTTAGGTAACATTTCTATAGTTACTTAACAAAATTGCCTTAATTAAAAGTTTATTTTTGGCTGGGCATGATAGCTTATACCTACACTGCTCACACTCTGGGAGGCTGAGGTAGAAGGACCACTTGAGATCAGGAGTTGGTGACCAGATTAAGCAAAGCCATGCCCAATCTTTTCTAAAAAGAGAAGATTTAGCCAGCTATTGTGATGGGCACCTGTAGTCCCAGCTACTCAAGAGGCTGAGGCAGAAAGATAACTTGAGTCCAGGAGTTTGAAGTTGCTGTGAGCAAGGCTGAGGCCACAAAACTTTGCCCAGGGTGACAGGTGAAACTTTGCCTCCAAAAAATAAACAAATAAATAAATAACAGTATTTTCTTAAAATAATCAAGTATTCAAAGAAATTCCTATTACCATATTTCAGGAACTTAACTATTGTTCATTTTTAATTTAAAAATTACAAACATTGTAAACATGCTTGTTTATAATTTTTTTGAATACACCAAAATGCAAAAGGAAAAAATGACAATAAAAACACTTTTATGTACATGATTGATGCATACCCAAATCAAATGCAATGAAAACATCAATTCTTTAGCATTCACAAACATATATACACTCTTAAAATACTCCTATATTAGGACTAAAAATGTGAATATTTTTTCCTTTATAATCTTAAACAACAATTTGCTTTATGCTAGTTTCTTATCCTCTTTGTATACCATTTAAAAATAATTTATTATAGATATATTTTATGGATGATCTTTCTCAAATGAATGAAAACCAGAAGTTTCTAGACTAGCAATGAAAAATCTCTGGTGTTGATTTGGAATAAAACATTTTTATTATAATAGAATACTTTAAAATGAAATACGAACAGAAAGATAAATTACCTTGGTTACTTGCAAATATGCTACCAAATTAAAAACTGGCAAATAAGAAAGGTGAATTTTTCATGTCAACAGACATATATGTGGAGATAAATTTTAAGATAAGAATATAAATACACAAATAGCTGCAGCGTTCTACTCAACGATTACATTGTGAGCCACAGTAAGTTTTCATGTTCATATATATTCATGAACCTATAGGCAAATTGTAAACAGTGTTGTCCCCATGAAATCCAATGTTATTCAATTAAAATGAATGATGTATTAGAATCTAATAATAAATTACATGAGCCCTGCTTTTAAATAGACAATGGTCAGTACATTAGCGAAAGATGAACAATCTAGGGGTAAAATGTAAAGTATCTCAAATGTCACGCCTTTCTCATCTTGTCTGTGACTGACGCCGTGTTATTATTGCTACATGTTATGACTATATTACCATTTTTTACTCCTCCTACCGCTTCTTCTTATCTTTGATTTTTCACTCTTATATCAGCTAATTATATTAAGATAATTATCTTAAATCAGATAAATAACCAACGAGAACAGATTTAAATAACCTGTAGCATCAGGTTTCTGTGGACCTAGAAGTATCTCATTTGATATGAGAAGTGGGAGGCATAGGACATGATTTTCATAACTTCCAAGATATATTTTCTACATTAAAAAATACTAATTTAAACTGTTTTGTGGGATGGTAAGGGCAGTATGGGGTGACATACAGCAGAAATAAGGCTTTCAAACCTCGGTGTTTATGTGATGTCAAATGCAGCAGATTCAATATATCATACATTTATGTGATCAAGTAAATTGCTAGAAGCAAATTTCACATTAAGATGATAAACACAGCTATTAACAGAAATCAGGGTCTACGGTAATCAGATTCGCTAAAGCAATTAATCTTAGCCCTGTCGTAAAGATTCCTTGAGACTGGAAAGTAACAGAAAGCACACGTGGCACATTCCAAACAACGCTGGCCCCCAGCCCCTCTGTGCAAACGTGAAACGGACAGAGTGAGGTGACAGAGGTCAAACACTCTCCCTGCATTGTAGGGTCTGTTTCAGGAATTACATAGAGACACGTGCAGGCCAGGTCCCTTTCAGACAGTCAGAATTAGAAAATTACACAAATAACTGACTGCCACCAGAAAATGAGATACGACCAATTTTTATTTCAGTAAAATTACAACTGGGTTTAATTAGACACAACAAAAAAGTTAAGCCTGGGCTCATTGAAATGCTCTTGGCTAATCAGGCTAAGAAATTACAGTGTTCGGGGTACAGCAACATCCTTCCTATTAATATCAATGTGGCTAAAAGAGGGATTTTACTTGCTGGGACAATAAGCAACTTCACAAATTAAAATATTATATTCACCCCCTACACAGCCTTTATTTTTGTAGTAAAGATTAATACTTCCATAACTTTCCGGAAAGTGTATGATATAGTCATTTTCTTGGTAAATACCCCAATTTTTGCCTTTGATGTTTTAAAATAAAGAGAAGTATTAAACTTCTGCATTTCTGGACCAGAAACTTTATAGAAAACATAGAATTTGCCATAAGTTGAATGAGACGGTCAATATCTTATCTTTTACTGGAATACACTACATTAGTTCATCAATGCCAAGGCTTCTGCTTCCAAAAAGGACAAATTTCTTGGTTTGTCAGGTCAAAAACTGTCACTTATGTGTCATAATATTCTGGATCTTCTCATTTTTTGCATGAAAGTTTTCTTACTGTAGCTAAATTACTTTAAAGATGAGGATAAATAGCTAGTATACAACATATACTAACATATTTCCATACCTAGTAATCAATCAAAAAGAAAGCAGGAAATATTATATGCTACATAGAGTATCTTAGAAGCTCTAAGTCAGGAGATAGGGAGAACCGTCTCTGGAAGATTTTCCAGTTTTTATTCAATATTATTTTATAAAATTATTTCTATGCAACCTAAATATACTTTGCTACAATTTAAGCCCATGTTGGCTAGCTTTAATTTTGCAGAGATTACTAACATGCTCCTTGAAGCATCTTTCACATGCATGAAGCCAGTTTCTTTACTTTCTCCTCAGCCTCCGTTTGTTTAGATTTAATAACTTCTAAATAAATAATTCTCATTTTCCTAATCTACTTATAATTTTGGAATCTATTTTTATTTCTCTTACCTATTTTAAAATTGAAAGCAATGATAATCTACTAGTTCACAATGCTTGGGAGAGTTTATCTCTTGACCTTTGTCAGTCTTTCTAAGATTAAGTTGGTCAGCTATTTGAGTTTGGCTGATATGGGTTTTTTTTTAAGAGATGATGTTCTCATATCATAGACTTTGCTACTCTTGGTCAACTATTCGTCTTCCCCTGTAACTATGAAATTTCGTGAAATTCTCTTGGGATTCAGAAACATCAAAGCAGTAAGTAACTGCAATAATACAGACTCCACAGGTGGGGATAAAAAGCCATGCGTATTCACCAAGTACTACTTTATTCATGTAAGTATTTCAAAAATGTGTTTTAATACAAAGAAACAGAATAAATCCCATTCCTTAGCCCCAAACATATTTCTTGTAGTCCTAAGTAGTGTAATGAAATAATTCTATCAGTTTCAATTCATTAATTAAAATGATCCTTTTCTGTGAGGATTCTGTTGGCAGCCGACTAAAATGAGGACTATTCTGGACGTGACCTAAGCAGCCCAACTGGCCCTTTTCCATTAAACGTTCCATGTGTCCCCACCAAGCCATTACTCTATCCCACATATCTGTCAACCTTTGCCAAGCTATCACACACAAGCAAGCACCCTAAGACGATTCTTATGAAATATTCATAAACATTTTCAAGTTACAAATTCTTCTCATTTAAGATAAGATTAAATGGCAAAATTTTCCCAAATAAATTAATGAGAGCTCTTCACTCGCTTGCTCAGAGTAAAGGAGCTCAGATCGAGAAGTGCCCTGTGGTTTCACCAGGCACTCGGGTTGGGAACAAATTCAACACCAATTCACGTTAAGTATTCTTTTGCTTTGTGCCCAAGGCTATATCTTCCTGGCTGTCACTAATCTGATAAAAATATCAAAATTTAGTCAATTTGGATGAAGAGTGATTTAACGGTAATGACCATATCTAACCCACTTCTTGATTTCTTTACCATACTTTGCAGGAAGAATATCAAGTGATATTTTTTATCCCTTAAGTCAAGTTGAATTTTCCACAGCTAAATTGGTGAGTCTGAATCCTCTGATTAGTATGCCTGATTGACTAAGGGCAGAGCTGAGAAAAGACTCTCCACATAAATGAGAAATCTCATCCGAAGGGAAAGCATGTCCTATGGCCCCTCCATTACCTCCCCTGGGAAAGGAGATAAACTAAATTACTGCTAAAGCAGCTAGAAGCATTTTTAGGCACCTGTTAAAAATCCTGGTTAAGTTTTCCCCTCCAAAATTTTTATTCTGAAATTTTTTATTTTAAAGATTTCAACAGAAATAAAAGTACAATATGATAGACACACATATGAATGTCCTGAATTAATTTGTTATTTATTTTTTCATATTTCCGTTATCTTTGTGTATCTTTCTGACTCTGAACTATTTGAAAGTAATCTGAAAATAGCTCTGTTTGGGGCAAATGAACCATGATTAAAGCCATAGTGGTGCCAATAACGTCTAAGCCATCTTAAAGTTAAGTTTCATTCACAAACACAAATAAACTAACAAAGAGTCGGGCAGCAGTGACCATCCTTGCATCCACAGGACTGCTGAGAGGATCAGGAGTGTTCACATGAGATTATGTGTCTGAACATGTATAGTTAGGGGGCTACGTAAGGCGGCTTGATCAAGGACTGAAGACACACACAATAATGGTCCCATAAGATTACAATGGAGCTGACAATGCCTATTGCCTGGTGACCCGACACATCACTCAGATGTCTGTGGTGATTCTGGTGTAAACAAACCTGCTATGTGGCATAGAAGTGTAGCATGTATAATCATGGACAAGCCTGATGCTTAATAACATACAACCATGTCACTGATTTGCATATTTATTATACTATAATTTTATTGCTATTTTAGAATGTACTTCTATTTACATAAAAAGTTAACTACAAAGCAGCCTCAGGCTGATTCTTCTGGAACTATTCCAGAAGATGACATCTCCATGAGCATCCTCAAAGGTGGAAAAAGCAATATTGATTATCATGACCCTGTGTTGACCTAGATGAAGGGGTACATCTGTGCCTGGTTTTTAACAAAAAACAGGTTAAAATTTTCTAGAAATAAAAAAATAATTGAAACAGTAGCTATGAAGACATAAAGAAAGAAAAATTTTTGTATAGCTGTACAGACTCTGTTCTAAGCTAAGAGTTGTTACCAAAGAGTCAAAGAGTGAAAAAAATTTAGTTTATCAAGTAAAAATGTTACAGTAAGGTAAAGTTAATTTATTGTTAAAGAAAGAAAAAATTTTAAATAAATTCAGTGTAGCCTGAGGGTACAGTGGTGTCCAGGCCATCATCCCCACTTCTCTCACTGACTCACCCAGAGCAACTTCTCGTCCTACAAGCACCATTCATGATAAGTGCCTCTACAGGGGTACTATTGTTTTAGTTTATACTGCATTTTTACCATGTCATTTCTATGTTTGAATAAGTTTATATACAAAAATACGTAGCAATTGTGTTACAGTTGCCTACAGTAGTCAGTACAGTAACATGCTATACAGATTTACAGCCTGTGCCAATGCGCTGTATGGTACGGCCCAGTGTGTAGTGGGCAAGACCATCTAGTTTAGGTAAGTGCCCACTATAATCCTCACATCATGACGAAATCACCCAATGATACACTTCTCAGAACATATCCTTGTTAAGTGCTGTGTGACTATATTATTCTAGTAACTATTTTTTTAAATCTCCAGTGAAAGTAGGAACTGTCCTTACCAAGGACTAGGTGATATCAAAACACTATCACTATATTGGTTTTACAAGGAAGAAAATTAAGTCCTACAAAAGTTAAAAAGCTTGACTACTAACTTACAGCAATGAAATGGTATCGCTGGGACACAAATTCCATGTGATTAATCAGATTCCACTCCCCTAGGGTGTGAGGGAGGAAGTTTATCTAAGTGCAAAGGAGCAACTGATGCAAACATAACACATGCAGCCCACCACAGCCCTCGGATCAACGCGGGAAGAAGTCCCTTGGGTCAGCGTGGGAAGAGGTCCAACGCACCTGGCTAGCTCTTCCTGCACCAGCCCATCACTCCCAATGTAATATTCTCATCTATTCTCCAGTGTGAAGGGTACTGAATTGGTATTATCCTGATACAAACTGCCTTTGTTAAAAGAAAAACTTTAGGCAAAGTAAATTTAACAGAGCGTACTGAGCATTAAAAGCTTCCTGAGTTGGACATCACTCAAAACAGAGGAGGTTCAGAGGGAGCCGCTTCACCAACCTGCACAGGGGCTTTTATAAGGCTGAAGGAGAAGCAAGGCAATTCCTTATGGCTACAGCTATGCATTTGCCTCTTCAGAGTATGGTTTGCATTTTAAAGTGAATTTATCTACATATTTGTAATCAAGTAGAGCACACGATTTATAAACCTAAGCAAACTAAGAGGAAAAAAAATCCACATATTTTACAGGGCATCCAACTTACATACAACTCTCCCTTACAAATGGTGGCTATAACAGATAATGGAAAATGTTTCTGTCTGAACTCACACACTAATGTAACTTAGGAAGGAACCTATGGGACCTCACCTGTCTTTGTTCATAGCCTGCAGACTGCCTATATTTAGTAAACCATTCTGGGAATTTTCTAAAATCCCAACCAAGTTTTTATGTATGTTTTATCAATTATCATAAAAATAATGTTTTTATCCATATTTCACTTCATTGTTTTTGATAGAAATTGCTCTGCTATTTTCTCCAAAACCCTTTTGTTCTGATTTAACATAAAGCCCTTCCTGAAGACAAAAATAAATATGGAATATTGTGTACAATTTTGAAAACTAGAGAAACTAAATCATTTTCTATTTTTTTAATTATCTAATCCAGAAATCATCAGACCCAACCAGAATTATGTGTGTCCTATAGGCATGCAGACTCCTGTTTTACTTCAGAATAGATTATTGTCCGTCAAAACATGTTGAAAGCAATAAACAGAAACAAATAAAACATAAGGACTATGTCAGCACACACAGGTATTACCACAGGAGGCAATATGGGCTCACTTGTTTCAGTTTGTTTATGATTCTACATAAAAAAGCAAAAATTTAATCTAGGCACATCACACATATGTGAGTGAAAGGTTTAGAAAATATCTTTTAGAAGTCAAATGAAACTCAGTAAGAAAAACTTTGAAATCGTTAACAGCATTGCCACTTGCCTGTAATGTAACTGGGAAAAGAGCCACTTGTGCTTTTTTGTTTTGTTTTGTTTTGTTTTGTTTTTGAGACAGAGTCTCACTATGTAGCCCTTGGTAGGGTGCTGTGGCGTCACAGCTCACAGCAACCTCTTGGGCTTAAGCCATTCTCTTGCCTCAGCCTCCCAAGTACCTGGAACTACAGGTGCCCGCCATAACACCAGGCTATTTTTTGTTGCAGTTGTCATTGTTGTTTAGCTGGCCCGGACTGGGTTGGAACCCGCCAGCCTTGGCGTTTGTGGCCAATGCCCTGCCCACTGAGCTGTGGGCGCTGACTAGAGCCAGTTGCTTTTTAATTGACCAAATAGTTCAATGGGTTTCACCAGTTTTACTCTAAAGTTAAGAAATGTTTGAATTTTTAAAGTAGAAATTTTAATAACACTCAAAATATGTATAAGACAAAGCGGTGTCAAAATTATCCTTCTTAACAGAACAGAAACAAAATTGTGGATTATATCCCAGATGTTTTAATATGCATAATGTTATCATCAAGTTGTACTATTATTTAATTACAGATATGCTATTACTAAAAGCAAAGAAATTATATTAGACCAGTCGTTAATCTGGGGATTAGAACAATATAAAGCAGCAGTGTGTGTTAGACCTGGAAGAGAGCTTCCTGCGTTTCATTCAAGGGCCCATTTTCAATGTACCTATCATAAAGGTAACCCCACAACCGCTCAGAGTTAGGCTTCTGTGAGACTTATGGAAGAAGCTTGATATGAGGAATTTGTGTACTTTTGAAACAAAAGCATGCCAGTTCTTCATTAAAAGGTAGGGGTTGTAATTTTAATAACCTAATAAACTAAACAGATTTAGACAAAACAAAAAGAAAATTATACCTGAAAATTAAAAATTAAACATAATTTCCATTGAGGAATTTCCTTAATTATGAATATTAGTGTAAATTTAAATCTGCTATTACACTACATATATTATTTCGACATCATAGAAACTCTTCCATTTTTTCACATTTTCCAAAACTTAATTGATTTAGAATGTAGAATTATTCAAAGAATTATTGGAATTATTACTATTGTGTTTTTAAATTTCTGTATTAGATGATTATAATATTCAAATAATTGTGAATTTTTAATTTTAGAAAACTCGTAAGAAATTCACACTAAATGAGATTATTATATACAACCTAAAATGTACTATGAGATAAAATATGCAAAATAAAGCTATGTGAAGATTTAATGCAACTTGGAAATGCTAATCTAGTAAATAAAAAGTAATTTTTTCCTGCAATATAAAGGCTTTATTCAAAGTGCTCATTTAAAAACTGCAACAGCTTAATTCTTAACCATAATATATATGGGCTATAAACCTGTCCGAATAGCTTTTGAATAAACACAGTAAATAAATGTTTTCAGTTAAAAGGCAATTTAATGAATATTTATGAGGATAATAAATTACATATGTGTTAATAATTACTTATTAAAATAAGATTTTATTCAGTGTATATTGTTTTCAAAATTCAAATGAGAATATTTTATTCTTATACAGATAAAACTTTTATAGCTTATTAATGGTTAATTTATTATACAAACAGGACATCTATTGGCTTCAAAACCAGATATAATACATCGTGCAGCTATAATTTTATTAACATTAATTTTAAGGAGTGGTATTTTTTTCCTCAAATGTTAAATTTTCAATAACGTTTTCTTCCAAATGTAATTTAACTTTGCTCCTACATATTTTATAACAGCAGATTAGTAAAATCTAATTGCTGCCTACTGCTCCTTATCAATCTGTTCTGATCATGATAGTAATAATCAATCTATTTTATTAAGAGAGTGAGAATAACAAATAGAGGCAGAGAGAACATAGGAACATATACATAGGGACTAATAATTAGACCTCAAGGGAATTCTTTTAAAATGTTATTGGCTTAACACACTAAGAAAATGCTGTGAAGGCTATGTTAACCAGTTTGATGAAAGTATTTCAAATTGCATATAAAACCAGCACATTGTACCCCATGATTGCATTAATGTACACAGCTATGATTTAATAAAAATAAATAAATAAAATGTTGTTTAGCATAAGAACCGAAAGGTTTGTTATTTGTTTGCTTTTCAAGCACTCTTCTTACTGGTGAAATATCAATGCAAAAGTGAAAGGAACCATGCTACATCTCAGTTATGTTCAGGGTATTCTAAATTCAATTATATTGGAAAATCATAAAAATTTTAACACCATAATCATTCCTGAAATAAATCAGACACTGAATAACCAAGCTTTTACTTAAAGCAAACAAATAAGGCAGAGTTATAACACTTAGCAAATAATAAAATCTTAGATTTTTGACCAAATAGGATGGTGGCCAGTCAGAAAAGTGAAATTCAAGTAGAAAATATAGTTCTTGATAAAGGCTTTTAGTGTGATTAAATTAAATATTAACATACTTTTAATGAGTGCTTCGTATGTGTTGGGCACTGTGCTGAGGACTTACCTGTACTAGTTCAATTAATTTCTATAATAACCTTATGATATGGGCAATCTCATTATGTTCTTGGGACCATTCATGATACCCTAACTTTCAAAATAAATTTCATAGAGAAATTACCATTCTATAAATGTAATATAGTTCTAATTTGCAAAATAATATTATTCTAATACCATATAATTCCACCATCTCAATAAAAAAGTCTATGCATAAAAATGAAACACTGAAAAATGTAAAAATCTAAAGTTTGTAATGTTCTGTTAGGTGATTGCATATGAATTATATAACTTAATGAAAATCAAGTTATATTTATTTTTAACATTAATTTCTCCACTTATTTCTATCCTATTCCACAAAATAATTTGAAGACTTAATTTTTTTTGTTTAACTCAAAGATGCTGCAGGGTACCAATATAATCTTTATTGTTAAATAAAGCAAAAGGGCAATCTTGACAGACAAACGTTTCTTCTGTAATTGATTTATCAGATAAATATATTATTATTTTCATTTCAGTTTTGCAAGTTTGAGGGAGCTATCACATTTCCCCATTATTAATTCATATCTTTTCTCTTTAAAACCTCATACAAATATTAAGATCTTTATAATAATTAATACCTACGAATTTGGTATGCATACATTTTCAGATTTAATCTTTACACAACATTATGAGTTGAGATTATTTTTATAATCTGTATAGATATTTTGAAAAAAAAAATCCTCTAATCCTTCACAGGAGTTAGTGACTATTCTAAGACCACATAATCAACAAGTAGAAAGCACTGATTTGAATCCATCTCTCCCATTCTTGAATCCCGCAATGTTGTTTTTCACTACTTAAGACAATTTCCCTGTTGCACAGAGATCAAATGCTGAGAAGTAGGATGACATCAGGAAAACATAAAAATTGTCACGCAGACAAAGGAGAAAAGGGGAAAGCAAAAATATGAAAGGATAGAGTGGTGTTTCCACCAAGGGCCACAGCAGACAGCCTATACTGGTGAGGGCAGCGTTACCACCAAGGGCCACAGCAGACGCCTATACTGGTGAGTCCAAATAATTACAAGACACTTCAGACCAAAAATCAACACCATAATATGTCTAGAGCTTACTGTTTTGAGAACTTAGAGTAATGTATAGCACATTAAAAACATTCCTAAAACATGGGGAATTTTAGTGGCCTAACTAGAAGAGATTTGCTGCTAGTCCTCTCCGCCCTTCCTCCTTCCCTCCCTCATCCCTCCCCCTTTTCTCCCACCCTTCCTTCCCTCCCTCATCCTTCCCTCTTGTTTCCCGCCCTTCCTTCCTTTCTCCCTCCCTTCTTTACTACTTTTTTCCCTTCCTTCCTTGCCTCTCTCCTTTGCTCTCCATCACCCCCCTTTCTTCTCTGACTTTTTGCTCTTTTTAATTTATACTATAACATTTCATTAGGAGAAAATGTTTAGTGCCTTTTCTTAATGGTGCTAACTTTGAATGAATACGTGGGAATTATTTCTGCTTAACAATATTATAGTGAGATACACGAAAATCAATCCTTGTAATACATGATGTCACTTACTACAATGCTATAATTTTCAAATAGTCCAAAATATAATGAAATTACATTATTATGTACGTAAAGCATGGACATGACCTCTAAATTCTGCACTTAATTCAAGACAGACTTCAAAGATTTTTAGACACACTTTCATTTGGGAAATAATTTAAAATTAGGAATACAATGCATAGGATGTAATTATTCTTTTTCTAAATTCACTTTGTACTGTCTTCTGGCCAAATAGTAGAATAAGGACACAGTCTAAAGTCTGTTCATTACAACTCATTACTGAAGTTGTATTTCAGCAAACAATGCCTTTCATACATATAGTAATATTTGGTTTAAACTATTTAAAAATAACTTAGTAGAAACAGAAAAAGAGGCAAGTTTCCCTTGACGTGAAGATCATACTAAAAACATCATGCAGTGACACTGAATTAAACATCTGTTTTCTTCTGAAATATTCATGGAACATCACTTAAAGAGATTTTCTTGGTTCCTCCACACCGTGGGAATTTATGCAGCATCAAAAGTTTCAGCAGGAAAGGCATCCTCTCTCCACTCTTCTCAGCTCACTGCCACCTCATATGAGACTATACCAATGTACTCACAGGACAGCATGCATGGAAGTATTTTGCCTTAAAAAGAATCAGGTTCTTTTTTATACAAGTTGCTGTGTGAGGTACCACATATTTCTAATGTTTATTAACTGAAGGCATTTAATTGGGGAAATAAGAAATTACAGTCTCACTATCTTTAAGTGTCTACCACAAAACATGGAGTAAATCTTGCTTTCAATTGGAGTAGAGGTCACAGTTAACACATGGATTGAATAAATGTCCTTGGGGAGAATAGGGGACTGGAGAAACTGAAGCAAGGTCTAGTTCAGCAAACATGGCGAGCATGAAATGTTTCATGTGAAATCGTTTTCACAATGTACTTTCTCAGCATAAACGTCAGCTCCCTAAACCAGAGGATGCTGGACTGGCCTTCCAGCTGTGCACTCACTGAGCACCGGTTGTACATCACCAGACCTGTAGATATTTCCTCACCAGACCTCCAGGGAAATGTTTTAATTTAATTATTTTGTGGGTGAAGTTTGAAATTCAAATTGTATGAAGTTTGCTTTTCTCTAAATAAACTACTCCCTAATGTATAGAAAGCACCCTAACTTGAAAATAAGAACACAATGATTGCCTGTCTGCTACCCCTCAGTTCCCTGCAGACTCTGCCCTGTCTAAGCACTCTGCCCGGTTACCAGCTCAAGTGATGCTGAAGTCATACACTGGCCACGCAATGTACAAAGACGTGTGTTCAAGGCATATATCTAAAAACCATTTCCTTTCGTGTTAGTCTGTTTTCCATTGCTGTACTTCAGACTGGGCAATCTATAAAGTACGGAGGTTGATTTGGCTCATGGTTCTGCAGGCTGCACCAGGGCATCCTGCCAGCGTCTGCTTTTGGTGAGGGCTTCAGGGAGCTTTCAATCAAGGGGAACGATGAAAGGGGAGCAGGTGTGTCAGATGATGAGCGAGGGAGCGAGAAAGGCTCCTTTAAACAAGCAGTTCTCACATGAACTAACAAAGTGAGAACTCACTGGTTACCGCAGATGGCACCAAGCCATTCCTGATCTCCGCCTTCTGTCTCCGGGACCCAGGCACCTCCCACCAGGTCCTGTCTCCAGTACTGGGGAACAAATTTCAACATGAGGTTTCGAGGATCCAAACATACAAACTGCATCTTCTTTAATAGTTCCTATCTATGTTAAAATATAAATCTGATCTCATGAATAGATGGGAAATGTATTATTTGTAGGAAATTGCAAAATCATGTGGATTCCTAGATCATTAATATTATCATTATTAGAATAAAAATTATGTAAAAACAATAAAATATCTAGCTAATATTTACTAACATCTTGCAACATGACTGAGAGTACTAGGAAAGTGATGTGTTTTAGTGCATTTACTAAAAAAAAAACAATAGCATTTGTGGATGTTTACGTGCAATTTCATTATGCACGAATGGTATAGTTAATCATGATATTTATTCATATGGAATTTGACTGCATACAAAATCGACTGCTACAGGACATGGACCTGGTAACATCACGGGGCCTAGATGATGCCCCAACCTCCACGTTTCAGTGGGATGCAGCTGATTTCTAGTTGTCATGTAGTACATGGTAATTCTTTTTATTACTGCTTTTTGTGAAAATAGCTCAAAAAAGAAAGTCAAGTGCTTTTATTGCATTTGACACAATAAATTTCAGACTAGAGTGCTATTCAGCAATTTGGGAATTTGTGAGGGTCTCAGGGAATGCTTTCCTGTGTCTCAGATTGTCCCTGAGAGAAATCTGAGTCCATTAAGACAAATAAAAGACAATTCTGTCTGAAAATTTAAAGAATTAAAGCCCTCGCCCATAATATAAAGTGCTATAAATACATAGCTAAAGTGAATCTAAAGCCTTTCTTCTAAAGCTTAAGACCTAGGAAAGTGGCACAAACTCGTTCCGGAGAACGGGGTTGACTAGTTAATGCGACAACAGGCAGGTGTCAGGCGCACAGCCAACAGCCTGTGGGTTCAGAGTTCCTGCCGCACAGTGGGGGTGTTTTCTCCCCAATCTCTTCCTGGAGATTAAATTAACACATACATAATATTTATGATAAAACTAATGAGATCGTCCCCTTTTTGGCTGTAGATTATTTTTCTCCTCATTTTAGGAGATTATCTAATAATTGAATATCATAACTATACGTCCCCTTTGCCCTCCATATCTCAGAGGTAGAGAATCCCTTCCAAATACATTTTTGAATTGCAATTTATTAACTACCACACAGCTAAAATAACTGAGCTTTTCTCTTTACTAATTCAGTTTTGTGTTACCAAAGCCAATGCTCATTTAGAATCACAATTAACAGTTGTGATTTGCAGAGGAGTCAGCTGGCCCTCTGCCTTTTCCCACCTAACTGAATGACTGTATTACCCCACTTTCAAATTTCAGCCCAGACTTTCTCTGCTGGGCAGGGGAGCAGAGTCGGCTGTGTCTGTGGTGTCTTCCCAGCCTGATGTGCTGCTGCTGATTCTTTTTTCTAGCCATGTAACTGTGTAGTAAGAGATGGAGCACCGTGACTCCCCCAAATCTCTGGGACAATCCACAGGAAACAGAGATGGCTACTACGGAAATTAAAAGGTTAAAGACAGGACACTCTGTCTCTGTCTACAACAGTGTCAAGTTTGTAACACAGCTCTGTCTGAAGGGCATCCTGCAGGGAACTGTTTGTTAAATTTATTCATAGGCCTATAAGGAAAATGATCAGGCAAAAAGACGCTTCACATCCAGATCTCGGTGATCGTGTCCTAGTCCAGAAAAAACACCTATTCGTGACTTTATGGATATGGCCAAGGGTTTCCTAATGTAAATATTCTTCAGATCAAATACAAAGAAACTTGCTTTGTTTTAACCCATTACATTTTGATGAGAATTTTGAGTATTTGGGATATAAACATTGTTAGGAAAAAAAAAATGCAAATGCCTTATTTTAGCCTGAATAATAAAGGGTGTTACTTCTGCTTACAAAATGTATACACAATAATTATGGAACATTTAGAAATGCAAAAAATAAATAAAGAAATAGAAATCATTCAAATTCTAATCAATCATATAATCAGGCCTGACCTGCCCCACGTAACATGATAGTCGCTGGCAGACAGTGATGTTGCTTTCCATATCATTGGCCTTCTAAAAATATCCTAGAGGAACATTCTTTCTCAAAGACCTAAATGAAAACATAGATTGTCCCATTATCCTTCTGAGTATTGGTAAGAAAACATCCTATAATCGGTTTGTGTCACCAGTCTGAAATAAGTAATTCAAGTGTCCTCGCCTCAAATTATGATCGAAACTCAACCCTGGTTCAACATTCCATCTTCCTGCCCTGCTGCCAGCTCAGGTCTGCTGGTGAAGAGGGAGTCGGGGCTGCTCTACCTCCTCCCCTGTGGACTGGGAGCTTCAGCCCTCCTGGGCTCACAGACTCTAAAGCTGCCTTTGGACATGGTGGGCACTGAGTTAAGTGAGCCGATGCAGCTCTAATCCTGCAGTCACTGGCTTATGAATCCCGTCTCCAGGAGGCAACTCGAGTGCAGAGAGAAGGGGAACCACCCTGGCTCTCTGTCACAGGCGCCATGGCGGTCCATGGGACCCACGCGGGTATCCCTGCTCCTGACTGGGGATGCAGGCCACATTGGACACAGACAGTCCGTCTGGACTCATTTATTTGATGCCTGGCAAACCCATGAATTGGGTTTGCCCTGAATTTTCTCACATAAAATCAGATTGTGTCTCCTACATCCTCCACATTGAAGGGACACGCCCGGGAAGCCCTCTGTGCAGTTCCACTAGAGCCCCAGGCCCCAGGCATGCAGTAAACTTAACACATCTCTCCAAAATGCCTCTTCACAAAATTTTCTCCTCCCAACCTCCAAACTTTTTATAACCCAGATGTGAGTGAGGGCTTAAGCAACAGTCTAATCTATTTCTAATCACAGTAGGGCCTCCATAGTTGGCCCTTTCCCCACACTAACCACGTCCTTAAGTTGACCTGGTTTTCACAGAGGGACATACACACATGTGCACATCAGTACAGTGGACCCAGTGCCTGACGTTGACCCCCTCTGTGCCATGACCAGTGGACCCAGTGCCTGACGTTTCAGTGGACCCAGTGCCTGACATTGACCCCCTCTGGGCAGTGACCAGTGTGACAGAGTCCCTTGGGTTGTCAACTTGTGGAGGTTCTACTGCAGTTAGCTGGCAACATTGGTGTTTGGTAGCTCATTTTGAAAAAAATGATTCTTTTACCTTAGAATCTCAGTCAAAAATTCTAATTTAAGGGTGGCACTTGTGGCTCAATGGGTAGGGTGCCAGCCCCATATATTGAGAGTGGCGGTTTCAAACCTAGCCACCTGGCCAAGCTGCAACAAAAAAATAGCTGGGCATTGTGGTCGGCACCTGTAGTCCTAGTTACTTGGGTAGCTGAGGCAAGAGAATCACCTAAGCCCAGGAGTTGGAGGTTGCTGTGAGCTGTGACACCACAGCACACTACCCAGGGCGACAAAGTGAGACTCTATCTCTAAAAGAAAAAAAAATTCCAATTTAAACTCTTAGTCATCTGTTTACTGATCTATGCTGGCTTACATGCATGTGCACACACACCCCTCCATACTGAAGACTCAGGGCCTGAGACCAGGCTGCCTGGAGGGTATCCTGACAGTTTCATTTGAGTAGCCCTTTGTCTCTGAGTCAGTCACTGATCATTGTTGTGCCTTAGTTGTCTCAAATTGTAAAATGAAGATAATAATGGTCCCTAACTCAATAACATAGTTATGGAAAGATTAATGTGATAATGTATAAAAAATGCTGATAAAAATGTCTAGCCTATATTATTAACCATACTACCTTTAGGGACAGTACTATAACCATCAGTACTGTTATTTTATAAATGTTCCATTTATAACTTATTTGTTTTACTTATTCCATTAAATATTCTCCTTTATATTTGAATTATTACACAAAGGTCTGACAATTAAGTTCATGAACTCAGTCTAGTAGAAGCGCCACATCCCTCATTGCTGATATCATTACAGTCACCTTCAAAGTTCTCCCCTTGGGAAGCTGTGCACCAATGTGAGCACCTCGCCCACCCTTCAAAGCAGTTTCTGAACTCTTTACCTGGAATAACCATCAGAGGTGCATCATATTACCCTGACACTCTGAAGTCATCAACACGTCTTCCTTTCAGTATTTCCTTTTTCGTTGTTGGGTAAAGAAAAAAGTCACTGGGGGCCAGATCAGGTAAGTATGGAGGGTGTCCTAATACACTGTTCTGTTTACTGGCTAAAAACCCCTAATAGACACTGCCGTGTGAGCTGGTGCATCATCGTGATGCAAAAGCCATGAGCGTTGACAGAATGTTCAGGTAGTTTTCATTTAACTTTTTTATATAGCCATTTCAGCACCTCCCAATAGCACACTTGGGTAACTGTTTATCCATTTGGTACAATTCATAATGAACAATCCTTCTGATATCACCAAAGGTTAGCAACACTATTTTCACTCTGGTTTGGACTGACGGCTCTTCTTTGGCTGACTCCTACTGTGCACACAGACACCTGGTTTCAGGGTTGTGTTGCTGTACCTGTGGTTTGGACTGACAGCACTTCTTTGGCTGACTTCCACTGTGCACATGGACACCTGGTTTCAGGGTCATGTTGCTGCACCTGTGTGTCATCACCAGGGATAACATGACCCAAAATCTCGTCTTGCCTCTCCTAAGGGTCTTTTGTTCATCAGTGAGCTCCTCCAGGACAGTTTTGCATACACCGTTCTCATGCCAGGATGTTCAGTTAATATTTTCATGTTTCTTTATTGATGTTTACTTTGTCTGCTGGGCTTCTCACCCTCAGCTGATGATTTCAACACACGCTTTGATGCCTAATTCCATGAATTTTTGTGACATTTTCGGCAGTGTTACTCATTAGTGGCCTCCCTGTTAAACCTACTTGTACACTGCTGTTTTCTTCATGGCATTAAACATGGACTAACATGACCCTGATTTCACTTCCTGTCTTGTCAATTTTAACAAGAAATTTGCAAATGTTTGTTCATTGCTCCAGTTCAAGCTCCGACATTCTTGCAACAGCCCACAAACCAGGCAACAGAAATGAACACCACTCAGCAAGAAAGCTGACTCACAAGTGTGTAAACACATGAGTGAGACACCGATACGCCGGGGTCAGGAAATGTCACTTTGCCGTCTGCAGAGAGCTGCCAATACAAGCACACGGTGGGGAGTTCACAGTCTCACCTGTCAGGCCTCGAATCCTATCCAGCTGTATCAAGGCAGCATTATTTTCCCTTCTACACTGGACATAGACATCATTTCTAATATTCACTCACATCACTGGTTATAACTGCATTTACCATCTCTTCCTCCAAACCTCCTGAGAATACACTGATTGAACAGGATTACTGGGTCAAAATGTGATCATTTAAAGGTATTTAATACATATTTAAAAATTACCTAACAAAAATGGATATCACTCTATACTTTCAAAACTATGTTAAAATTCTGGCCAATTATCTACTCTAGGACACTGATTTAAGCATAAAGGTATCATTGAAAGATAATTAAAAAATAGACATAGGATGTTTTCTTATTTCCTGATAGAATGTGCTGACAGATTTCTAGAAACTGTTTTTGGACCAGAGAATTAGTAAAGCTCATTTAACATTGGATGAGGAAAATGTAGTTTCATAGTCAGGGTACTGTGGTGATGTAACTACATTAAGCATTTCTTTCTTAAATAGAAAAAGGAAATGAAGGCAGAATGACCGTAGTGGCCGCCTACGGTCGTCACTGTCAGAAACGTAGACTGAGCTGCTTCATTATGTAAACACATCTAGTGGGTGAGAGTTAATAAACTGCAATTTAATTAAAATAAATAAATAATTCTGCTTCTCCTTAGCATGTTATATTTTAATTAAATTCCTGAGCACAGTCAATAACTCTGAAGTTATACAGCTGACAAAGTCGATCACTAAGGGTATAAATCAGACAGATGCTCATCTGACACAAAGCACATGGCAATGTTTGATAATACTCAGATTAGAGGTTTTGTGTATGTCATAAGCTAGAGACACTGGTTTTCAGTTTTAGCACTTCAGATATATGCTATAAGAGTATGCCAATGTTATCAAGCTCCCACGAACTCACCAACACCTGGCTTAATGTATTTTCTATCTAAAAGAATAAGGACATCAATTTCTTTTTCATTTCTTCATGCCTTACCCCTGATCTCTCTCTCTCTCTCTTTCATACACACACACTCATAAAGGCATATGATTCCAAAGAAACAAAACGAAACATTCACCAACCACCAAATGACAGCTATTGAACCAACCTTATAAAGCAGTGGCAATTTTCCTAATTTCAGGAGTGCAATCTGATTTGTTACATTTTTCATTCCTTTAATCCTCTTTAAATCATCTGCAGTTCCATAACTCACATCGATGACTTCAGCCTGAAAGGGGAGAAAAAAAAGGAAAAATAAAGTCTTGGAGGAGGAATTATAGCCAATTGCCATTTAGTGTGACAGAATTACTCATAATATTTTAAAATGTTCGAAAGAGAACTAATTCCATGTCTTACTGCGTCTGAATTACCACAAACACGACCTTTCTTTTTCTATCAAGGTGCAGCAATTCCTTTGGCCACTTGGGAAAATATGTGAGTCATTTTTGCTTTGCCTTCTGCCTACTAAATAAGTTATAAACTCAGTTCATCCTTCTAACACACCATCACATTTGGAATATTGTATATTCTTGTTTCTGGAATTTGAGACATTTTATTAAACACTGCAAGATTAATTTGCTTAAGGTTCAAAAGCACTCGTGTTATTCTCAGACCTGGAAGACATTTGCAGATGCCCTACAGTCATCCAGAGCAGGTGGAATAAGGTGGAATGTCCATCATGCAGCTGCTCAGATTGTGTGTGCCAATTGTGAGTCCCAGCCCCTTGGGTTGTGCAGGATCCAACCTGACAACGGAGTGTGTTGGCCTGGCATTCTAGGACTTCAGAATATGGTCCCCAATTACCATTGCCGCCACATTTACCACTATCCTGTACAGTTACCTTATAATCTACATCAATATTATTCATTTACAGAAGTCTCCTTTTGTTAATGTAAAAATTTCATGCCTTCCTGGAGGTTCTAACAGGAGCCCTCTGGTGCACTCACACCTTTCCTTCTCCTTAAAAAATACTAAACTTCAGGCTCATCTATTCCTGTGAGCCAAGATGCTTCTCTTCAGTGTACTTTCTGTTATTTCTATTATTAGAATGATTGCTATGCTTTCCAGAGATTATAATACAAAATAGGGTGTTTCAAACTACAGCACATACCCAGAGAGACAGTGATAAAAAGAATTAGTGGCAGCCAACAGTTAAAAGAATGAAGATGGAGCATCCAGGCTCCACCTTTCCACACTTCTCAACTGGAACTAATGCCCTTCAACAGGTTTTTCACACGGGGTTCTACAGAGGATTCACTGGAGACAGAATTCTCTTTCTAAAAGAACACGTGAAGTTTACCGATCAATCCATAAATCTGTTGGAGAAAATATTTTTAGCATAAAATATTTCCGTAGCTATCACCTTAATCTGCATCTCTAAAATCTCTCCTAAAATATGAAGGGCCATTTCAAATCTGACCTACCTGATGTGTTTTTCTGTTTCTCAAATATATGTAATCTTTCTTTACTTCAAATTCCAGAAAGAGCTTTTCTGACTGTCTTATGGCCCTCATTGTACCCACCTCTGTCTATCCATCCATCTATCTATCTATCTATCTATCTATCTATCTATCTATCTATCTTTATACCAGTTTTAGTTTCCAGTTCAAGGAAATTCTTGCTGAAGGGGCCACCATGCCCCCATCCTTACCCAGGTGCCTGGCATTTGTTTGGGGCTCATTGTTCTTGAACTGAAACAATTATAGCTTACGCAATATCTCTGAAAAAATTAAGCTGTACTTTCAAGTGGTCTTGCCAAGAAATCCTAATTGTTATTATGAGAACACTTCTATCAGAATGCTTTTTCATTACAATTTTCTTCCTATTAAAATGTGATTAAATCAGTGCCTTTAATATAATTTTTTAGTTTGCTAATACCATATAAATAACTATTGATCTATCATTTTTAAAAGCCTGATTAAATAAATAGTCACATAATATTAATGATTGCATTGGAAAGGGGAGAAAATTCATATATTTCATTTTCAATTTCTAAGCTACCCACTAATTATTTGTGATTTAGTGACAACATCTTAAAACAGAGTTTTTTCCAATTGGTTATATTACTGAACACATTTTTTATATATAGTAGAGGGTGAAGGAAAACCTTACTCCTTTGGGAGGATATAGCCCAGGCATGATATGGTGACTCATGCCTGTAATCCTGGCACTCTGGGAGGCCCAGATCAGTGGATCCCTTGAGCTCAGGAGTTAGAGTGTAGCAACCTATATGTAGCAACAGGATATGTAACGGGATATGTAGCAACCTATGTAATAAGAGATGTAACAACCTATGTAACAACTTATGTAGCAACCTATGTAGAAAGATGTGTAGGAAACTGCACAGCAGGTTTGAGGAGACAAAGTGGCAGTTGACAAGGACAGCTGGCTTGCAGAGACAAAGTGGCAATTACTAAGGAACAGACTTTGGCAGTTGGAAATTGATCAGCTGTGGAACTCTAGTTCTAGGGAGTGGGGCCGGGGGAGGGGTGCTGTTCTCAATAAATAGCACCTGTGGAGGTTGCTTGAGGCCTTTTCCCTGAAATATATGGGAAGGTCCACCTCCTGCAAGCTTCAAGCTTGCAATCCACTGTTCAGCCTGCTTCCTTGGTGACAGCATTGACATTAGAGACCAACCTGAGCAAGAGCAAAACCTCTGTCTCTTAGACCAACCTGAGCAAGAGCAAAACCTCTGTCTCTACTAAAATAACTAAATAAAATAATGGAAAAACTAGCCAGGAGTTGTGTTGGACACCTGTAGTCTCATCTACTCGGGAGGCTGAGGAAGGAGGATTGCTCAAGCCCAAGAGTTTGAGGTTGCTGTGAGCTGTGTTTCCACAGTACTCTACCCAGGAAAACAGAGTGAGATTCCTTCTGAAATAAGTAAATAAATAAACAATAAATAAAATAAAAATACTTAATTGCCAAAATTGCTAATGATCATCTAAGCCTTCAGCAAGTTCTCCATTTTTTTTGCTGGTTTTGCCTAAATGTTGATGGTTAACTGATCAGGTAGTAGTTGCTGAAAGCGGGGATGGCTGTGGTAACTTCTCAAAATAAGGAAACAGTGATGCTTGCCACAGTGATTGACTTTTCCTTTAATGAAAGATCCCCCGCATCATTTAATGCTGTTTGAGTGCATTTTGCCTCATATAACAAAAAACCTTACAGGATAAAATTGGGGGGAAAAAAACAAATAATAGGAGCAGAAAACCTAGGAAAAGTGAAGCTCTTATTATTAAAGAAGGCAGCAATAAAAATTATATGTACACTAGAAAAAGGAAGGGAAAAAGAAAAATCTAGGGGGGGAAAAGTTGAAATTAAAAAAAAAAGGAAAAAATTAGGTAGTGCCTGTGGCTTAGTGGGTAGGGCACGGGCCCCGTATACCTAGGGTGGCCAGTTCAAACCCAGCCCCGGCCAAACTGCAACAACAAAGACAAGTAGCCAGGCATTGCAGTGGGTGCCTGTAGTCCCAGTTACTCAGGAGGCTGAGGCAGGAGAATTGCCTAAGCCCAGGAGTTTGAGGTTGCTGTGAGCTGTGATCCCAAAGGTGATAAAGTGAGACACTCTCTCAAACCAAACAAGCAAACAAACAAAGACATATATATATGTTGCTAAATATTGAATATTGCCTGGGCGATAGGTGATCTTCTGGGGTCTACGATGCTAATCATAACATTGACACAGCTGTGTAAGATGGAGACTGGAGGCCTCTAATGGCTACTTTGCCCTTTAACCGTGCAGGGTTGAGAACCTAATTCTCTCCTCAGCCCGCTTAAAAGACAATTTAAACCGGGACCCTTGGCTAAGCAGACACTTTCTCAGGAAAGCATGTGTTGCTGGGATCTCTCCTAAAGTGGCTTGTCAGGCCACCAAACCCGCTCTCCCCTGAGGGCCCAGGCTGCAAGGCAGCTCTCCTATTGCCAAACACTGAAATCCCTCTCTTCCCTGATATCCCTGTCCTGGCCTTTGGGTGCTGTTCAAAGTCACTAGATCCCTTGCCCACGGTCTCCCAGCTCGGTCCTCACTCTGGGACCCTGAGGGTGGGAGGAACCTGAGGGTAGCTCTCCCACAATGGCTGTGCGAGACCCATAGCCAAACAATGATAGTTCTGTTCCGGCCCAGGGCTTAGTCCCAGACTCTGGAAACCACTAAAAGTTACTTGTACATTCACCCAAGCTCTCCCAAGGTAGCTCAAACAAGTGCCTAAGTCCAGAAAAAGAAAACAACCCACAGGGAACACAGGCAAGGCCTTCCCTGTCTGTAATCTCACTGTTGCCGTAACTACAGCCAAGGCAGCTGCAGGGGCTCCGACCAAATGCAACCACTTGCCCCTTATCCACTGCTTTTGTCTCCCTCCTGGGGTCTAGAAGTCTCCTGCTGCCTCCCTGTGTCCCCAAAGGGGTTTTTCTGGGCAAAGCCCATAAGCCAGAGGTGCTGGAGCCTTCTCTCTCCAATCTCACTGTGCCCAATTGCAAGGAAGCTGCTGTTTGGCTGCTGTCCTGCAGTGCGAGTTGACTTGGTGAGGATTCATAGCTCTTCTGTTTTTGAAATGACCTTAAATGAGGAAGCTACCTCCACCCTCTTTACAGCACACTGAGACTCGACAGTAAAAGAAGTTTAAACTATGATTCTTTTGTGATCTTTAATCATCTTTCAGTTCCTAGAGTTGCTTGTTGAGTTCAAAGGCCCTCCACAGCGAGCTCAGCTTGTTTTTACAAAGTTACAGTGATCCTCTCAAACTCTGCTGGGCTTTCATCAAGTAAGTTTATGGAATATTTTAAATCTTTGTTGTCAATTCAACAGTGTTCCCAGCATCAGCATGAGGAGTGGTAGTTCCCATCTCACGACACTGCTTGAGTTGCTCATCCATCAGAAGCACCTTCTCCTCTGTCCAAGGCTGACCACAGATTGTAGCACTCAGTCAAGCTCCACTTCTAATGCTGGTTCTCTTCCTGGCCCCAGCACATCTGCAATTACTTCTTCCATTGAGTCTTGAAACCCTCAGAGTCATCCATGAGGGTTGAGTCACCTTCCAAAATTCCTGTTTTGACCTCCCCTTTCCAATCATGAATGTTCTCAATGATATCCAGAATGGTGAATTTTTGCCAGAAGGTTTTCAATTTACTTGGCCCAGATCAATCAGAGGATCAAAATATTTGGCAGCCATAATCTTATGAATATATTTTTAAATAGTAAATGGAAATTAAAATTGTTCACTTATTCATAGGCTGCAGTCATAAAAGCAACACTAATGCCCTTGAACATCACGTCAGAGCCCTGGGGTGACCAGGTGCCTTGTCAGTGAGCAGGAATATGGAGAAACAAACCGTTTTTGCTCAACAGTGAGTTTAAAATACTGAGTAAACCATGCTGTGAATGGGCATGGCAGCATCCTGGCTTTGCTGCTCCATTTATAGAAGACAGCAGAGTAGATTTGGCATCATTTGCAAGTATCCTGGGCTTGTGGTTTGGTAAATGAACATTGGCTTGAACTTGAGGTCATGTAAAGGGCATCAGCTTCTAACAGGAGAGTCAGCCTGCCCTTTGGAGCTTAGACGCCAGGCATCAACTTCTCCTCTCTTGCTGTGGAAGGCATAGATGGCAGCTTCTTACAATATAAAACTGTGTTGTCTACATTGAAAATATATTGAGAGTAGCCGCCTTTGCTAAGTGTCTCAGCTGGGTCTCAGGATAAGTTGTTGTGGCCTCTGCGTCAGCCCTGGCTGCTTTACCTGGCACTTTGAAGTCATGATTCAGACTCTTCCCTTAAACCTCAGGAACCACCGACCTCTGCTAGCTGCAAATCCTATTCTGTAGCTTCTTCAGCCCTTTCAGCCTCAACAGAAGTGAAGAGAGCTAAGTTCTTCCTCTGGATTAGCCTTTGGCTCGAGGGAATTTTTCTGGTTAAGTTGATCCTCTATGCAGACCACTGAAACTTTCTCCACATCAGCTACAAGGCGGGGTCACTTCCTTATCACTCACATGTTCACTGGGACAGCAGCACTTTTAATCACCTTTAAGAACTTGTTCTTTGCACTCACAATTTGGCCAACCATTTGGCACAAGGGGCCTACCTTTCAGTTCATGTTGGATTTTAACATGCCTTTCTCACTGAGATCATTTATTTCTACCTTCTGACTTAAATTGAAAGAACTGCAACTCTTGATTTTACTTGATCACTTAGAAGTCATAATAGGGTCATTGGCCTAATTTCAATATTGGCGAGTCTCAGGGAATAAGGGAGTCCAGAGGAGGGAGAGATGTGGGGAACAGGCTGGAGGGGTGGTGGGAACACACACAACATGTAAATCAACTCACTGTTTTTACAAGTGTGTTTCCTGGTGCCTCAAAACAGTGACAATAGTAACAGCAAAGTTCACTGACCACAGATCATCTCACTAGAGAAAATAATAATGGAAAAGTCTGAAATACTGTGAAAATCACCAAACTGTGGCTCAGAGACGTGAGCACACGCTGTTGGAACAGCGGCACCCCTAGACTTGCTCAACAGGGGGTTGGCACATACCTTCGCAGTGTATGAGACACGGTCTCTGCACAGCGTCATGAAAGGACCTGCAATGACCCACCCATGCCTGCTTTCTAGAAAGGTACGGCAGTTACAAAAACACCAATTCTGTATACGACATTTACATCATTGCAACAGGGCAATAGCTTGATTCAACAATGGCAAATTTTAATTAAACAACTCTTCAATTCATCTTCTAAAAATACATATCAGCAGATTAAAGTATTTTAGCATGTAAGCAGGTTTTTTACTTTTCCTAAAAAAATATTTCTCAGCACTAAAATTATTATATCAATGTTTCTTACCTTATGCGCTCTTAAGTTATGAATTAAAAATCATTGATTACAGAAGTCTCAATGTTCTGATAGTTTGACAAGCAATAGTGAAGAGGTATCCATCGCCTTCAAAGAAAGGCTCCAAACCAGAGGCTATTTGCAAGTCTTTCCTGTTTACCTTGAAGCAAACTGAAAATCACAGCTGCAAGAAAGCACACTGAACTATTTCTGAGGCATAAATCAATATGCAATGATATGATAAAATGCCAAGGTATTTCTTTTCACATATTCTTATTGTTACAATGAATCTCTCCTTACTGCATTTATTCTGTCACACCAGAAAATCATCCACTCAACTAGTTGGGGAACCACGTTGAATTTATGCCCACATACCCGGGATTAAGTCATATCTGATTAGTCTCTGGAAAACGTCAAATGTCCAGTGAGAACTCTGGGAGCTTGTTGAGCTATTCACTCTGTGCTCACCCCGGCTTTTCTGGTGAGGACGGCCTTGACTCGTAGGACAGTAATGGAGAGGAGCAGAGTGCCGTAGAGCTTAATTCCTTCTTGTTTTAAAATTTTTTACCACAGGGAAATATTGAAGAGTCTCTATTTTATTTTCATTTAAATTTTAAAAGTTAATTTTTGAACTAAGAACAAGGAACTGGAAGCAATATCAGCAATTGAAAAGAATACAAAATATATTATGCCATGTTAAAAAAGAAGTCAGCATGTTGGGGTGACAACAGAGAGTGGTGGCCTATACAGGAAGACTGCCATGATTCACAACTAAAATTATCTTCCATCCATGGTGAAATATGTGATTAGGAGGAATAATAAATCAGTTAGCAATGACTAAAAACCAAAACACACACACAAAATTTTTTTTGAGAAAGAGTCCAGCTCTGCCTCCTGGGCTAGAGTGCTATGGCCTCACTCTAGCTCACAGCAACCTCAAACTCTTAGTCTCAAGTGATCCTCCTGCCTCAGTTTCCCAAGTAGCTGGGACTACAGGTGCCTCCACAACACCCAGTTAATTTTTTTTTTCTATTTTAAGTAGAAATGTGGTCTGACTCTTGCTCAAGACTTAAGCTGGTCTTTAACTCCTGTGCTCAAAAGATTCTCCTGCTTTGGCCTCCCAGAGTGCTAGGATTATAGCCATGAGCCACCACACTCAGCCCCAAAGTAACATTCTATACCTCAGTTCTATGGTTTTCTAATGTAAGTGCCATAGATGACAAAAATTAAATAAAATCATGAGAATCTCATGTCCCTCATCTTGCTTCTCTGAAAGCAAATTAGGGTGCTTAATCTATTTTATTTATGGGGCCATAATATGGTAAAGCGAATAAATCATTTAGAGTACACAAAGATGCTATTTATCAATGGCATGCCACAGGATTCCAATTTTATGATGAAGAAATGTAATGTTAAATAGATCAAGCTTCACGCTTGTGAAAGATTCATCTGCCTAAAAGCAGGAAAACATTTACTAAGCGACTCCGGAGTGCCAGACAGCAAGCCCAGACTGTCACCATTTATAGACAAGGAAATGAGGCTTAGAGAGGCAAAAGGGTCTGTGCAGCTCTCACGACTAGAACTCAAGGGGAGAAGGAGACTTTTCTCCAAACATTTGCCAGAAAGTCATTTCATTAGGAGGGAAAATAAACACTTGCAGCTGTTGGACAAAGAAGCTCCCGAGGGCACCATCAGGTTACAGATGGCAGTGGGGCCTCTGGAACAGTGGCTCCTGTGATCACTTCAGAGCCTTTGTCCCAGCCATGTTCTGACAGTCTCAATCGGCCTGTCTCAGTGAGCTCCGGCTGCCAAAACAAAATACCGTAGACTGGATGGTCTAAACAGAAATTTCTCACTCACAGTTCTGGAGGCTAACAAGGTCAAGATGCTGGTCAGTTTGGTTTCTGGTAAGGACGCTCTTTCTGGCTATAAGCAATCAGATTCTTGCTATGTCCTCACTGGCAGAGAGAGAGTGAGCCATCTGGTAAAATCTCTCTGGTGTCCCGTCTCACAAGGACACTGACCCTGTCCAGCCAGAGCCCTCCCCTTCCGAGCTCATTTAATCCTGCCTAAGTTCTTGAAGACCCTCTTTCCAAATACCAACGAGTTTGGGCTCAATATATGAATTTTGGGGAAAGGGAGAGAAAAGGGACCCTAGAATAAATATTCCATGAGTACACTAAAATTATCACTCTCTTCAATATAATACTTATGTAGTGGGAAGAACAAAGTATTTAGAAGTTAATAAAAAATAACTGCCACCATGATGATTTTTTTTTCCAGAACTGTGCTCTAAATCTAATTATTGAGATCTGTGGGACCTGTGTGAGGGGAAAACATCGCAATCCATAAAATATTTTAAATAAAAGTATCTATCATCAGTGATAAAGAATAAATGCAATATAAAATTTGCACCACTTTTACAGACATTTGTAGAATAACCGGAAAATATTTTGTGTCAAATTGTCTAATAAATGTGACACAATGGGAATAAAAGCATACGTTTCTATTTCACATTAATTTCTCCAACATTGATAATCATCTATTATTTTTAATAAAACCTTCCATAAATGAAATATTCAATCTTTTCTTACAAGTTTAATTTACAATAAAAATAACCTTTTGGCATGATAAAGTTTTGGAGAAACTATAGTTCCAAGAAACAAAAATGACTACCTTGTGAATAAAGAAAAAAGTAGGTCAATCAAAACTTGTGAAACTGATAAAGCTCAACTTGCTCACATGTGCACAGAAAAACTAAACAGGAATCGCTACTTCCAAACCTGATAAATGATTTGCTAATTCCTATTCAATTTTATTCTCTAAACACAATAATCACAAATATTGAATCGAGACCAGAAGTTCCAAATTGGTTAGTAATAATAAAGACACCTAGGATTTTGGTGGACTCTCATTGCAGTTGACTAAAAAAACAAATCATATAATAAAACTGCACAGATGTATGTTTGAATATATATTTAAATGTCCGCACATGTGCAGATGAGGGCACGTATGCTCCAGCCATACATTCTCATAGTGGCACAGTCATCCTTTTTCTTCAGCACTGAGCACTGCTGTTGATACATTGTAGGTATTCAGTAAAATAAGTGAATGAATGAAAAAATGAATGAATATATCCAAATAGAGTAGAGACTGCTGAAAAAAGAGGTATCATAAGTCACTTAAAGAGGAAAGATACCTATATTGGGGCCTGGAGTGAGGGAGGAAATAGGCTGAATTTGTAGAAGCTGGTGCAAAGAAATAAATTTTAAATATTAGTCCTGAGAACAAACAGGTAAGTTACTAGAATTATTTCTCATTTTATAAATGAGAAAAATCAAGGTAAAGAAATGTTAAGTAACATATTCTGGGTCACACTGCTGTGCTACAAAGTAGAAGAGCAGGGATTCAAAGATAAACAGCTAGAAAGATCACCTATATATCTGTCTAACAAGGGTACAAATGGTTAAAATTTTAAAAGGAAATTTCAGAGGATAAAAGAAGCATTGAAAAATGCATCAGAAAAAAAGAATATCTCATAGACTACTTTAAGCAAGAAAAATAAATAAAAGAGGTGGGAAGGAAAACGAGGGAACCAAATATCAGAGATGCAAAGGAAGTGATAGTTTCAAGATGGGATCTCAAAGCAAGGAAAGGATTGGAAAAGAAAACCAAAAAAGAAGGAAAATTCCCCTCTCTGACCTTATTCTTATCAGAAGAGGACTTTGGTTTATTGCTAGACTATAGAGGAAAGACACACGAGAGAAACTGAAGAAGCAGGCGAGAAAGAACCATCACCAACAAAACTGGCCTACACATGAAATTGAAATGCACGGAATGAGTTTAAGAACACAGGAAGCAGATGAGCCTCTGCCCAGACCAAGAGGTCTTTTTCTCTGAGTGTAGAGTGAAATTGAAGAAACAGAAATTTCCACAATATGGAATCAGGCAGGTTCACGGCACACAACGTCCATTAATGGGTAGGAAGACACCAGGACACCAGCTGAGAACACTGGAACAGCAAGTCTGGAGGGAGTGGATGTCTGGGGACGTGTACCTCTGAAGATAAAGAACATAATTTCACAAGACAGTATCATTCTCTCTCAAAGCATAGCACCGACAGTGTAGGAATTGAAAAGGCAGAGAGATGTCAAACTGGTTATTTAGTGCTCACAACTATGCTGAAAAACAAAGCGTCATGATTTCCCCTTTTTAAGATAGGACCTGATCCCTTAACCTAAGTGATGCAGAAAGCAAAAGGCAAAGTCAAGTTCTGATCCATGTCCTTTTTTTTTTTTGGATTTTTTTTTATTAATTGATAGCTGTATACATTAATGCAAACATGGGGTACATTGTACTGTTTTCATATACAATTTGAAATACTTTCATCAAGCTGGTTAACATAAATATTCATGTCATTTGCTTAGTCATTGTATCAA
>CAUYQV010051361.1:0-42024 GCA_963574575.1 Galagoides demidoff | reverse complement strand
AGCTGTGTACATTAATGCAATCATGGGGTACAGTGTGGTGTTTTCATATACAATTTGAAATACTCTCATCAAACTGGTTAACGTAGCCTTCATGTCATTTTCTTAGTTGCTGAGTTAAGTCATTCATACTCTGCTTTTAGAAAGATTCACTTGTATCCTTGTAAGATAAACCATAGAGGTGACCCCACCAATCACCCTCCCTCCATCAATCCACCCTCTCCCCTCCCCTGCTTCTCCCACCTCCCCACATTCTAAGGCTATAATTAGGTTATAATATTCCTATGAAAGCTATAAATTAGTTTCAAAATAGGGCTGTGTACATTGGATACTTTTTTTCCATTCTTGAGATATTTTGCTAAGAAGAACATTTTCCAGCTCCATCCATGTAAATGTGAAGGAGGTAAAGTCTCCATCTTTCTTTAGGGCTGCATAATATTCCATGGTGTACATATAACACAATTTATTGATCCATTCATGGGTTGATGGGTACTTGGGCTTCTTCCATGACCTAGCAATTATTAAAATTAGAGCTATTTAATGTAAAAGTTTTATCTTTTGTGTCTTAGGCTATATACTTGAACCTGGGCTTCAGTCCTGCTATGTCCATAGTCTCCTATTTAGTGATGACATTTATAAGCATTCTCTCTCACAGGTCCCTTGAATGACTAGTTTAATAAAGTATGTACTATTTTCATCTGATGTTTTCCCTGACACTCAGATTCATGTCCTAGAACTATTCTCTAACTTCTTGCTACCTCTAAGAATGTTGAACAAAGTACAATGGCCATAAAAGAAAAGGCATTGATATGTGTGGTAGGGTGATGGAGTGTGTGTGTGTGTTTGCTTGTCTGTGTATGTGACTTTTTGGATCCTACTATGGGCTGTGTTCACAATTCCTATTCTGCTTACTGACACAAACTTAAGTTGTCATAAATAAGGCAAGATCACATTCCCTGGTGGTGAACTTGGCTCTGTAAGCTGACTCTTACTCATGCACATGTGTTACAGCTTTCCCAGAAAGCTCAGCAAATAGAGATTGTAGTCCCTCCCAAACCTGTGAGCCAGGCATTCTCTTTGGGATATGCTGCCCTTGTTTTCCTCTCCTACAGTATATTGAAAACTCAGAGGAAGGTAGGGCAAGAAAACCCTTTTGATCTCTTCCAGGGGAGCTGCCATATCGTTCCATTGTCACTGCCAGACTGTCATATTGCCTCCATTTTCTTCACTTACATCCAGAAAAGAAATAAAAAAAAATATAGCAGATGTTTCTAAAGTATCAAACTGCTAAGGTTTGTTCACCAGTTATCTTAGTGGCTGATTCAGCATGCTCCACTATATAACTCCTAGGTCTAAGAAGCTGTCCTTGAGGGGCCTCAGTTTATCTATGACATAAGGAGATGAGAATCTATGATACCTTCCAAATTTTAATAATTATTCTTTGTCTTTTGTTTGCCCAGTATGTTCCAGGCAAGATGGATATTTATATGGGTTCCACTTTAGGAGCCAAATGGAGAAGCAAGATACCAGGGAAGCCTTTTGGTTAGGTGGCTATTAATAGGGATGATGGTGAATCTGTTAAGCAGAGAGAGTGAATGAGCTGTTCTTTCTTTCTTCATAAGACACTGGGTACTGATTTTGAAGAAATAAGTGATTTTAGATTAAAATGGGGATGAGAAATCCTGTGTCCAGATACATGGATTATTGTGAGAGATACAGCAGGGCACAGATGGGGAGCAGGAGAGAGAACTGGAGAGAGAAGCTGCCCTGTGGATGGAATGATGAAGGGAAGTAAAGAGAGCTGAGGTCAAGACAGACAAACCTTACTCTGCTAGTAATGGGCATCAATCAGGATAAAAGTGAAGGAGGCTTTATTCTTTTTCTCTGAAGGAACCTTTAGAAAGGTTGAAAGGAAGCACAGATGTGAACACTGGGAACACTCAGCCTGTGGGTGCTGTATGTCAGGGAATGAGGCTGATCAGAAGTGAAACTGGCTCAAGAGGGGTAGAGTAGTTAGAGCTGAGGTCCAGGAAGCTAGGCCTCCAGTTTTGGTTCTTATAGGAGCCACCATTATCCTAAATAAACATTACATACGGGGCATTGCTAGACAAGCCCTAGGGAAGCCAGATGATCCTATGTGCCAACATCTGGAGATTGTTTACTCACTCCCAAATCCTACTGTCATAGATAAGTTGGGAAACTGGACTCCATGGTACTGGTCAAGGACCCAGGGCACCCAGTGAAGTGTTAACTGGCTATAAATTTAGTCTAACTAAAAATACTTTGAAGAGACAGTCACTTTGAAAGCAAGAGATATTTTGACTTTGTAACCTATAAGGGGGGGGTCTGTTTAATGTGTACTGTGTGGATTAATAACATTGCTGATGTATGCTTTTGCTATGTGAGTATAAAAGTGACAGGGAAATAGGGAAGAACAGCTCTTTGAGAAGATATCCTTGCTGTTCTCCAGAATTGCTTGCTTTCCTATAAATCAGTGGTTCTCAACCTTCCTAATGCTGTGACCCTTTAATACAGTTCCTCATGTTTTGGTGACCCCCAACCATAAAATTATTTTTGTTGCTACTTCATAACTGTAATTTTTCTACTGTTATGAATCGCAATGTAAATATATAATATGCAGGAGACCCCAAAGGGATTGCAAACCACAGGTTGAGAACCGCTGCTATAAATAGAAATGGAACTGTTGATCTCTTTCTTATCCATTTCTCTATTGATTGGCTTAGATAACAGGTGGAAAGACTTCTTGGTCTGGCAACAATGCCACAACAACCTATAGATTCCTCATCTGTAAGATTAGCAAATTAGAGATTACTACTCTCTAAGGCCCTGGAGTTTTTACATTTCTATGAGTCTATGAAAGTGGAAAGGAAAGGCTCTTTACAATCGTGAAAATATAATAATAATAATTATTATTATTACTACTTTTTTGAGACGGAGTTTCACTTTGTTGCCCTCAGTAGAGTGCCATGGCATCACAACTCACAGCAACGTCAAACTCTTGGGCTTACGTGATTCCCTTGCTTCAGCTTCCTAAGTAGCTGGGACTACAGGCATCTGCCACAATGCCTAGGTATTTTTAGAGAGAAGGTCTCGCTCCAACTCAAGCTGGTCCTGAACTTGTGAGCTCAGGCAATCCACCCACTTCGGCCTCCCAGAGTGCTAGGATTATGGGCACGAGCCACCACACCCAGCCATAATTATTATTTTTGATAATAGTAATTAATGCTAGTCACTAGCTACTATCAATTTGTTGCTATAATCTAGGCATTGAGCTTAGCATTTGACATACATTACAACTCATAAGTCAGGTAATTCTTTGTTTATAAAGAGAACAGATAGTTAAATATTTTAACAAACTTCCATATTTAATAAGAAGCAAAGCCATGATTTTAACTCAGTCTCATAAACACTGGATTTTGAATCATAGAATTAGAGATTACCTTACATTTAAAATATTCAGACAAGATCAGGCGCATTCATGGTGGTGTGGCCATATTTCCTTTTAACACATTAGTAGATAGAAGACTAGAATCCTTGTCCCAGTACTTATTACAGGTATAAACTTGAGAAATTGGATCTCCTTTTCCAGTTTTTTTTGGTGTCTAATTCTAAGTGCAATTTTTTCCCCAGTGCCCTAGGCTGCCTTGATCAAGAAAATCTCCTCAAGCTGGGATGCAGCTGTGTCTTTTAAGAAATAACTGCTTAGGGTACAAGGGGAATAAGCTGAACCCCTTGCAGAGTGGCAGCCTTTTAGACAGACTGGGCTTAATAAGTTGAAAGATCCTTTGCCATGTTTGTGACTTTCAAGACCTTGTCAGATTTGACTTTTGTTTTTTCTTTTTAAATGAAACCTTGTTTTCCAGAACCTTATACTCGGGGCCAAACTCAATTCAAATCAGTATATGTAGTATCTATTTGTAGTGAACAAAATTTGCCAAGTTGTATCTGACAAAAAAAATCTTCCTTACCTTGTCAAAGTTTACACATAGTATCAACATTGCCAAGGGGTTAACATAGTGCCCTGCTTCCATTTTTCCAATGTGCAAGTTCCTTGTCCTCTGTGTCCACTTACTGAAGGAGGAAAAGCTGGTGGCTATGTTGTATTATTTAATCTTGGACTGCTTTAAACCATTTCTGGAATTAATAGCAAAGCTGTATGAGGGATAAAAACAGGAAGTAAAGAGGAGGAAAGAAATACAGTGAAACCATAAGCTTTCTTATCACCTTGGGATATGTCTCAACAAATGTCCTCTTTAAAATGCCTTTTCCTTCCCACTTTTATTTTAGAATAGGATGCTAATGATATTTTAATATTTGATTTAAAACAAATCAAAAAACCATATTACAAAATTATATACTATGGCTGCTACCATGCAACAATGAGCTTTCATAATGAAAAATCACTGGATATTTGAAAATAAAAATAGTTTTGAATTATGAGTGCTTGTATCTGTTCTTAACATGCTTGTTAATTATTATATTGCCTTTTAATTAATCAAGCACAGAGATCTTAAATGGGCCCTCCATTAGAAAAATGGGCATAGGATACGAGAAAGCAATTCACAGAAGATGCAAAAACATGATTGGTAAACATATTAAAATTGAAGAAATTTATTTATGTTAAGCTGCACACATGTAATGGTTAATTTTATGTGTGAACTTGACTGGGCTGTGGAGTGCCCAGACATTTGGCCAGACATTATTTGGTTGTGTCTGTGAGAGTGTTTCTGGATGAAATTAATGTTTGTACTGGTAGACTGACTAGGGAAGATTTTCTATTTTAAGATAGATAGGCCTTATCTAGTCAATTAAAGACACAACTAGAACAAAGGGCTAAGAGGAACTTCCATCTGCCTGACTACTTGAGCTCAGACATTTGTTTTTTCTGTCTTTTAACTCAAACTGAAAAATTGGCTCTTTATGGTTCACAAGGATGCTAGATTTCAAAATGGAATTTATACTAGCAGCTCTTCTGGTTCTCAGTTCTTTGGACAAGGAATGAAATTACAACATTGGTTTTCCTGGGGTATCAGCTTGTTAACTATAGATCTTGTGGTTCTCTTCCTACATAATTGCATGGGTTAATTCCTTATAATATGTCTTTCTTTGGTTTTCTGGAGAAATAGAACCAATAAGAGGTATATAAATATATACCTGTATATAAATAGATATATCAAGGAGATACACATAGAAGATATCTATCTCCTATTGGTTCTGATTGTCTGGAGAATTTTGATTAACATAAAATTTTAACAATAAAAATATTTTATGCCTATTTGTGGCTGATATTAGTACTTCCCCCAAATTTATATTTTGAAGTCCTAAACCCCAGTACCTCAGAAAGTAACCTTATTTGGAATTAGAATAATTGTAGATATAGTTACTTAAGATGATGTAATACTGGAGTATGGTGAACCCCTGATCCAATATGACTGTATTCTTGTTAAAAGAGGGAAATTTCAAGACAGATACACCCAGGGAAAATATCATGTCATGTGACTATAAAGGCACAGATGAGGGTGATGATTCTATACGTCCAAGAATACTGAAAAATTACAATCTTTTTGGAAGAAAGTATGGAGAATCCTCAAAGAACTCAAATTAGACCTCCCATTTGATCCTGCAGTCCCATTACTGGGATGTACCCAGAAGAAAAAAAATCATTTTATCATAAGGACATTTGCATGAGACTGTTTACTGAAGCTCAATTTACAATCACCAAATTGTGCAAACAACCTAAATGCCTACCAATCCAGGAATAGATTAACAAGCTGTGCTATATGTATGCCATAGAATACTATTTAGCCACTAAAAAAGATGGTGGTTTACATCTTTTATATGAACCTAGATGGAGTTGAAACGCAGTCTTCTTAGTAAAGCATCACAAGATGGAGAAGCAAGAATCCATTGTACTCAATCTGATATGAGGACAACTGATGCTAGCACATAGTGGGGGGTGGAGAAAGGGTGGAACAGAGAGAGGGAAGAAGGGAGGAGGGTGGGAGGTCACAGTGTGTGACACATCTTTTGGGGATGGGACACAATAATAGGAGGGACTTTACCTGGCAAATGCAAACTGTAACCTGTTTTATTTGTATCCACAATGATTTCCTGATAATAAAAAAAAAGAAAGAAAAAGAAAAAAGAATACCTAAGATTGGCAGCAACTATTAGGAGCTAGGGGAAAAACATGGGACAGGTTCTCCCTCACAGCCTTCAGAAGAAACCAACCCTGTCAATACCTTGATCTCAGACTTTTATCCACAGAAGTGTGAGATGATAAATTTCTGTTGTTTAAGCTATTCAGTTTGTGATACTTTGCTATGGCCACCCTAGCAAACTAATACACATATCATGTTAGAAAAAGTTAAAGGATGGATACAATCTGACGTCGACACAGCTGTGGAAAAATATGTCCTTATAAAGTTGGAGAAAGTGTGAATAAGTACCTCTTTAAAGCACTTTTAAGAATAACCAGAAAAATTTAATTTTGTACATCTACCCAAGTACTTAAGACTTTAACAGGACTATTAAGCACAAAAATTTCAAATGATCAAAATTTATATGAGTAAAGGAATGGTTAAGAAGTTATAGTACATAAATAGTATGAATATGTCTAGTCCAAAGAAGGAAGTGGGTCTAAGTGAGTTGGTAAGAAGGCTGTCCTTCATATGTTGGTTAGTGAATAAACTATTTTGCAATAAAGCATATAGTTATGATCTCATCATGATAAAAATAAAAATGAAATTTAGAAGTGTGTATATTTTTTACATAAATAAAGGCTGGAAAAATGGGCATATATAATAAAACTATTAATAGTAGTATCTTTGGGGACAAAGATTAGGAACATAAAAGTACATCCCTTTCCAAGGTATGTTATTTCCTTGCTTGTTTTACAATGAACAGGAATTCCTTTTAGTATTGTCAGAAAATAAAGACAGAAAACATTGTATCAGAAAAAGGACCTGTTCATTTGAATTCTTGGTCAAACATTCCTCTAGGAACATACTGTCATACAAATTCCTGCTGCTTCCCTTATTAGAGCTTGGCGCCAGAGTACTTTTTTTTTTTTTTTTTTGAAAAGACAGAGTCTCACTTTGTTGCCCTATGTAGAGTGCTGTGGTGTCAACAGCACAACCAACCTTTAGCTCTTGGGCTTAGGTGATTCTCTTGCCTCAGCCTCCCAAGTAGTAGCTGGGACTACAGGTTCCTGCCACAACACCTGGCTATTTTTTGTTAAAGTTTGGCCAGGACTGGGTTTGAACCTGCCACCCTCAGTATATGGGGCCAGTACCCTACTCACTGAGTTACAGGTACTACCTGTGGCCCCAGAGTACTCTTAATGCTGTTGCATTTACTCCAGGACTCTCACTTTCTAAGATTGTGCTCATAACAATGGTGCTGACTGGGGTAGAGTAACATGTCAGACCAGAAGGATAATTCAGCTGAGCTCCTGTAGAACAACTGGGGAAAAAGAGAGAACCCAGTCATACATGGGACAGGCACTTTACCTGCTGTGCTCAGGAAGTACAGTGAGGAGGTGGTGAGCTGGATACAGTGTATGATCCGGAGCGGTGGAAATCTGATGAATTAGGCAAGTCATTATGACCTCCTGGGATTGGCTGGTCCCCCAGGAAGGTCTGGGATGGAAGGAATCCTTTTCAAATTTTTCAGTTGTTGGGGGAAGCTGTGCATTTAGTGGAAAGCTTAGAACAGTGGGTGGACTCAAATAGTACACAGCAACCAGATTTGGCTGACATTTGGAGTCTATTTGCCATGGGTTTGGTGGCTGGTGAGGTAGCCATACTGAGAAGGTCTCAGCAGCCAGGGGGCTGCCCTGGTGGGAATGTCATGAGAAGATCTTAGCAGGGGCCTAAAGCATGGTTGTCTTAATTCTGCCTGCTGGGATCAGAACTCCACTCTTGGGACAGACTGAGGGACTCCCACACCCTACGAGAACTGGAGCCAGAGGTCACTGTGAGACCTGTCCCCTGAAGGATTCTTCTGAACTTTAATATCCCAACCTGGCAGGGTCTGAATGCTAAGGAAACAATCAGGAGATCATTGAGGGCAATTAAGTTAGGAATAAAAACGATAGAGGTTGCTGACTGTGTTCTTCATCTCCTAAAAAACACATCACTGGCAGCACCCTTAGCTCAATGGGTAGGGTGCTGGCCACATACGCCAAGGTTGGCAGGTCCAAACCCAGCCTAGGCCAACTAAAACAACAATGAAAACTATGACAAAAAAAATAGCCAGGTATTGTGATGGGCACATGTAGTCCCATCTACTTGGGAGGCTGAGGGAAGAGGATCACTTGAGCCCGAGTTTGAGATTGCTGTGAGCTGTGACACCCCAGCACTCTACCCAGGGCAACACCTTGAGACTTTGTCAAAAAACAAAACAAAACAAAACAAAACAAACAAACAAAACCCCCCAAAACACAGCACCACCTGGTGTTCTGGCAATATATTTCAACACATTGTTATTAAGAGCAAGACTCCTGTTTTTCTGGTCACAAGGAAGAGTTTGGCTTTGCTTAGGCTGAAGCCACTTTAAGACCTAAGCTCTGAGACAAGGTAATTTGAAGCAAAGGAGGAAGTGAGTAGGAAAAAGGAGGACAAGAAGGTGAACAAGAAGAAAGAACACATGAGGAGGAACCAACAGAAAAATTTGGGCAACACAAAAACCAAAACAGCAAATCCCTCAATGGACCATGAGACAGCTACTGCAGAACTTTACCTATGAAGAATTAATGGATTTGACAGAAAGGGAGTTTAAAATATGGATGATAAAGACCACAAAAGGAATGGTTGAGAAAAGGGAAAGTCAGAACAAAAGTCAGATGAGAGATATGTAGAATATAGAAAGAATATGGTGTAGCTTAATGAAATGAAGGAGGCAATCAGGGAATGTAAAGATGCAGTAGAACGTATCGAAAATAGGTTAGACCATGGAGAAGAAAGAACCTCAGCACTAGAGGATAAAGTGTTCAAGTTAACCCAGGTAGTTAAAGAGGGAGAAAAGAAGAGAGAGAAAGCAGAACAGGCACTTAGAGAACTATGAGACTCCATGAAGCATTCAAACATATGAATATTTTGTTTTCCTGAAAATAAGATATTTTCAGGAAAATATATTTATTTTTTTAATAAGACACACTAAGGTTTATTTTCAGGGGATGTCTTATTTTCATTAAGTATAATACAAAAATCTACATTTATTCAAATACAGTTAAGTCATCTTCTTCTGGAACCTGACAGGGGGAGCCGACCTTGTTGGTGGGGCTGGTGCTAGTGATGCATGAACTCCTTTCTCCTAGCCATTCACACGTGCACAATGGGATGCCTGAAACCAAGGTTACCACACACACACCCATGCTATTGTGAATGGCTCAGAGAAAGGAGCTGTGGCAGATAAAAGGTATTCCAGTCTTCCTTACTGCTCTGCGCCAAAGTGCATGGCATGGCTATGCAGATCACTAGGTCTGATTATTGGGGTAGGGCTTATATTTAACAAATGCATAGAAATCCTGCTAAGACTTATTTTTTGGATAGGTCTTATTTTGGGGGAAACATGGTAATAGGAATCCCTGAAGGGGAAGAAGATTGTCCCAATGGAATGGAAGCTCTACTGGAGACTATCACAAATGAAAACTCCCCAAGTTTTACTGAAGATCCCAATACACTCTTTTCAGATTAATATTGAACTCTGGGTCCTGTCAACTCAAAGAGAGCCTCTCTAAGGCACATTGTAATGAACCTGTCCAAAGTCAAGATGAAAGAAAAAATTTGGCAAGCAGACAGGAATAAGCACCAACTGACCTACAGGAGAAGAGCCATTAGGATGACCGCAAACTTTTCAACTGAAACTTTCCAAGCCAGAAGACCATGGTCATCCACCTTCAACATTCTTAAATGAAACAATTTTGAGCCCAGAATTCTGTATCTTGCTAAACTCCACTTCAAAACTGATGGAGAAGTCAAATCTTTTGCAGATATACAAACACTGAGTAAATTTGCCACAACAAGACCAGCTCTACTGCCCATGGACAGATTCTCCAAACAGAAACTAAACAAAGATACAAAGGACTGAAATGTGACCTTGGAACAAATGGGATTAATAGTCATACACAGCATGCACCATCCCAAAGCTACAGAATATATGTTTTTCTTGTCAGCCCATGGAACATACTCCAAAATAGATCACATCCTACCATGCAAATCAAGCCTCAACAAAATTAAAAGGATTTAAATTATACCTTGTATCTTCTCAGACCACAAAGGATTAAAGGTGGAACTCAACTCCAACAAAAAAGCTCATCCCCACACAAAGACTTGGATATTAAACAACCTTATGCTGAATGATAGTTGGGTTCAGGAAAAGATAAAAGAGAAAATTGTTAAATTCTTGAAATATAACAATAATGAAGATACAAGTTACCAAAACCTGTAGGATATAGCAAAAGGAGTCTTAAGAGGGAAATTTTTTCACATTAAATGCCTACATGCAAAAAACAGAAAGAGAACACATTAACAAACTCATGAACCATCTTATAGAATTGGAAAAATAAGAATAATCCCAAACCTAGCAGAAGAAAAGAAATAACTAAAATTAAATCTGAGATTAATGAAATTGAAAACAAAAGAATCATTCAGAAAATTAATGAAATCAAAAGTTGGTTTTTCAAAAATAAATAAAATCAATAAACCTTTGGCCAGATTAACTAGAAACAGAAAAGTAAAATCTCTAATAACTTTAATCAGGAACAATAAACGGGAAATAACAACAGATAGCTCAAGAGATATAAGAGATCATTTCTGAGTACTACAAGAAACTCTATGCCCAGAAATTTGACAATGTGGAGGAAATGGATCAATACCTGGAATCACACCCTCTCCCTAGACTTAACCAGAAGAAATGTGTCTCTTGAACAGACCAATTTCAAGAACTAAGATTGAAGAAATAATAAAAAACACTCCCAACAACAACAACAAAAAAGCCCTGGTTCAGATGGCTTCACACCAGAATTCTATCAAACCTTCAAAGAAGAGCTTATACACATACTGTAGAAGTTATTCCAAAAAACTGAGAAGGAAAGAATCTTTCCCAACATATTCTATGGAGCAAACATCACCCTAATCCTAAAAGTAAGAAAAGACCCAACTAAAAAGGAGAATTTCAGACCAATTTCACTAATGAATATAGATGCAAAAATTCTCAATAAAATTCTACCCAATAGATTACAGCTAGAAATTAAAAAAATCATCATGATCAAGTAGGTTTCATCCCAGGGATGCAAGGCTAACATATGCAAGTCATATCAACAGAAGCAAAAGCAAAAACCAAATGATCTTCTCAATAAATGCAGAAAAAGCATTCCACAAAATTCAGCATCATTTCTTAATTAGAACACTTAAGAATATAGGCATAGGTGGCACATTTCTTAATCTGTTTGAAGCCATGTATGACAAACCCACAGCTAGTATTATCCTGAATGGAGTAAAATTGAAAGCTTTTCCACTTATAATTGGAACCAGACAAGGATGTCCTCTATAGTCACTACTATTCAACATAGCACTGAAAGTTCTAGCCAATACAATCAGGCAAAAGAAGGGAAAAAAGGGCATCCAAATGTGGGCAGAAGAGGTCAAACCTTTGCTCTTTCCTGATGTTATGATCTTATACTTACAGAATCCCAAAGACTCAACCACAGACTCCTGAAAGTGATCAAAAACTATAGCAATGTCTCAGGATATAAAATCAATGTCCACAAATCAGTAGCCTTTGTATATGCCAAGAACGGCCAAGATGAGAAGCTAATCAAAGATACAATTCCCTTCACAGTAGCTTCAAAAAAAAAATGAAATACCTTGGAATGTAAATAAGAAATGAGATGAAGGACCTCTACAAAGAGAATTATCCTAAGAAAAGAAACAGCAGAAGACATTAAGAAATGGAAGAAAATACCATGCTCATGGCTGGGAACAATCAACATTGTCAAAATGTCCATATTTCCCAAAGCAATCTACAGATTCAATGTAATCCCCATTAAAATACAATCATTATACTTTCAAGATTTGGAAAAAATAATTGTTTGCTTTGTATGGAATCAGAAGAAACCCTGTATAGTCAAGGCAATTTGTAATAATAAAAACAAAACCTGGGGTGTCACTGTACTGGACTTTCAGCTATACTACAAGGTCATAGTGATAAAAACAGCATGGTATTGGTGCAAAAATAGAGACATTGACATTTGGAACTGAATTGAAAACCATGAGGTGAAACTAACCTCTTACAGCCACCTAATCTTTTTTTTTTTTTTTGAGACAGAGTCTCATTATGTTGCCTTTAGTAGAGTGCTGTGGCATCATAGCTCACAGCAACCTCAAACTCCTGGGCTTAAGTGATTTCCTTGCCTCAGCTTCCTATGTAGCTGGAACTACAGACACCCACCACAATGCCTGGATATATATGTGTATTTTTGGTTACAGTTGTCATTGTTGTTTAGCTGGCCCGGGCTGAGTTCAAACCCTCCAGCCTTGGTGTATGTGGCTGGCTCCCTACTCACTGAGCTGCAGGTGCTAAGCCACAGCAACCTAATCTTTGATGAACCAAACAAGAGCATACACTGGGGAAAAGAATCCCTATTTAATAAACAATGCTGGGAGAACTGGACAACCACATATACAAGACTGAAAAAAAAAAAAAAGACTGGAACTGGATCCGCACCTCTTACCATTTACAAAAATTGATTCACTATGGATAAAATATTTAAATCTAAGTCATAAACAATAAAAATCCTTCCAGAAAGTGTGGGGAAAACACTTGAAGATATTAGCCTGGGGAAAGATTTCATGAAGAAACTTTTGTGGCAATTGCAACAACAATAAAAATAAACAAATGGGACTTAATTTAAACTGAAAAATTTCTGTACTGCTAAGGAGACAACCACCAAAGCAAACAGACAACCTTCAGAGTGGGAAAAGATATTTGCATATTTTGAATCGGACAAAAGCTTGATAACTAGAATCTATAGAGAACTCCAATTAATGAACAAGAAAGAGCCAACAATCCCATATATCACTTGGCAAGAGACATGTATAAAACCTTTTCTAAAGAATTCAGACAAATGGCTAACAAACATATGATCATCAGAGAAATGCAAATCAAAACTACCCTGAGATATCACCTAATCTGAGTGACAATGGACCACATCACAAAGTCTCAGAGCTGTAGATGGTGTTGTAATGTGGAGAGAAGGGAACATTTTTACACTGCTGGTAGAATTGCAAACTAATACAAACTTTTTTGAAGGAAGTATGGAGAATACTCAAAGAACTCAAAATAGACCACCCATTTGATCCTACAATCCCATTACTAGTCATCTACCCAGAAAAAGAGATCCTTTTATCATAAGGACATTTGCACTACTAGACCGTTTATCGCAGCTCAATTTATAGTCGCCAAAATGTGGAAACAGCCTAAATGCCTACGAATCCCAAGAATGGATTAACATGCTGTGGTATATGTATACCATGGAATATTATTCAGCCATTAAAAAAGATGGAGACTTTACATCTTTTGTATTACCCTGGATGGAGGTGGAACACATTCTTCTTAGCAAAACATCACGATAATGAAGAAATAATGAAGAAGCAAGAATTCAGTGTACTTAGTTGTAAAATGAAGGCAGTAGATGAGCTAATAAAAGGGGTGGGTAGGGGAATGAAGGACCAAGGAGCGTGAAGGAGGGAGGGCAATGGGATGTCACTGTGTATGGCACACTTCTTGGGGGCAGGACACAATTATAAGATTATACATTATCTAACAAATGCAATCAGTGTAACCTAATTCTTTGTACACTCAATGAATCCCAAACAATAAAAAGGTGGTTAAAATAATGATAATAAAAAAAATGGTGCTGAACAATAGGAGTGTCTATTCTTTTATTTTTTCCACCATACATTGGAAGAATAAGAGTTGTCTTTGGTCACATATTAAATACACAAATACTAAGAACAGCTGATTAGCAAGAGAAAGGTCTATCCATCATCTATCTATCTATCTATCTATCTATCTATCTATCTATCTATCTATCTTCTCTTATTGGTTGGTAGAAACGTAGACCTGTGTGTTCTGCAGGAATTTTGGATGGTTGTGTTCTCAGCTTAGTGCAGTGTTTTCCTTCTCCTATTGTGTTGATTAGTACTCAGCTGAAGACTTGAGGAAGACCCTTTGCAAATCTTTGGAGCTCTGTCTTTATGCCATCTGTCTCCTCTGTGTTACTTCGGCCTGTTAACTTTACCCATCTAGGCCTCCTTGAACTCGCAGGAGCTCCTCCTGGGTTTCCTTTGCCTATATTGTGGCCTGTAAACTCTGTTTTAACTGTAAGCTGGGGCAATCATAGGGTTTATCTCATTTATCTTTTATTTCATAGGAATTTTTTTATGCTCTCTGATATCTAATGTCTGAACCCTCTTTCACATATTTTTGTCTGATATTTTAGTTGTGTCAGGTAGGAAGGTCAATATAGTCCTATTATTTCATCTTTGCTAGAAGCAGATATCGCTTCCCAACTGCATCTAATTACCATTGCCTAGTTTCCACAATAGTTTTTGAAAAACTGGGCTTCTTATTTCTAGTATTTATTTCTATCAATTTTGCATGTTTTCCAGATTAAACTGTCTAAAGTATTTTCCTAAGAAATCCAGTCACCTCTTCTTAAAAACATTGAATGATCAGATTATATCCAAACTTTTTGATGTTTAAGACCTCCTACTAGAATGAAAAGCATTTTATCCTTTCATTTCTCTTTCCACTGTGCAAAGAGAGGGTAAAGAGGAGGAAGTCCTGTTGACACCTGTCACCTTATCCTTTGAGGGATCTGCCCCTTGGAACAGTAGCCCTTTTCTGTATAATCTATGATCCTAGGTAAGACTGAAGGTTAGACAGTTTTGAAGTATGCAGCTTACAGTCAAAAGCCATGATGGCAGGATTGTATCTTATTCAGTCGAATCCTTAGTATGTAATATATCTGGTATATATTTGATAAAGACATATTCTGTATAAACCACAATGCCTGGAACAAAATAGATCTATAAAACTACTTTTTGGCTTAACAAGAGGTAAATTTGAGAATTGAAGACCTTAAAATGTATAAAAATATAGGTTACATCTTTCTCCACTTAACCAATCAATTAGGCCTTATTATCACTGGCATATTCTATTGCAGATCAGGTCATGGTTGTCTCAGACTGAGAAAGCTATTGTTGACTTAACGTTGTTTCTCAGTCTCAAAAACTGAAATTTAACATAAAATATTTGGGAGGAGGGATTGGAAGGAAAAACAAAAGCATGCCTAGGGAAATGTTACTTGCTGTGTCCAATCTTGATTAAAAATATAAGGCAGTTTTTGTAGCATTTCACGTGTCACTTTTATTTGTCAATAAATGTGTTTGAATTTTCCCAGGTTATGAAACAACCAGCGGCAACAGCAGGGGTGGCAGAGGCATAAGCTGCTTGGCCGATTATCTCAGCACTGACCTGTAAGCAGCCCCCTCTGGGGTGAAATGCAATTGAGTCTCTCTATTAACATCAGTCCTGAGTGCTTCCACAGCAGTCTCAGTTATCAGGCTCAGAACACATTGAGTTAAGTAAGAAGGCGCAGGGCGGATAATAGTTTTGTGACGCAGATGACTATCAGCAAGAGACTAAGCTGAAAATTACTTCTCTGTGGCTGCCGAGGATGGGAAATCAGGGTGAAAGTTGAGGTTCAGCTGCAAGGTTTGGTTTTCTATCCTCTGAAATGGCCTTGCTCTGTGGGTTAAAGGCTACTGCTGTACTCATGAATATATACCACTTCTGGCTGCTGTAATTGATTAGCTACGCTTTGCAGCTGACTTGACAAGCCTGCAAGCTACTATTCAAGGCCTTAGGAACAGTACAGAATAGCCATAGGTACTTTGAGTTACCCTGGGCCATGCGAAAACTGAGAGAGCAAATTCAACAGCAGTAAAACATTCCTCACATTAAATGGAGTAAATATTGAATTACTGTCAAACTAGCACTGTTTTCATGTTGGTTATATAACTCTGTATTTGAGAGGAAATAAAAAACCCCTCAACACTTACCTGTCTTCAGTTTGCCTTATCTTCATTTCTGTATGTATGCAGATGGTCTTATCTGTTGATGGAGATGGATTCAATATCTGACATGTTATGCCATCAAGCTAAGATCTGGGCTCCCGAGCAGACTGCTTGGTATTGAATCCCAGCATTATCTCTTACTAGCAGTGTGACTCTGGATAAATTACTTCACCTCTCTGTGCCTCAGTATCTTCGTCTGTAAAATGAGCACAATAAAATGATCACGTTCATATGATTGTTATAGTACGGAATAAGTTAATAAATATGTAACACTTATATAATGTTTACCACATTCTAGATTCTAGTTTTAATAATTATTATTTAAAATGGCAAAAGAATAGCAGTGTACATATCCACAAGGTAAATCTTAGAATTTGAGCTGATGTTATCTTTTCATCCTTGATCTCTAGCCTATTTCTGAAAGGCTTTCCATTGTATTTGGTTATGCACAAAAGTAATTTTTCTCTTAGGTTTGTAATTGTGCTGTCTCTACTTAGCTGACTAGAAGCTCTTCAAGTGGAGATTTTATTTCCCCCTTCACTTATTTTGTAAATAAGGAGCAGCTAGCACACACACATGCAAATGGGTATTTGTAAATATTGCTGTTAGCAAGCATACTTTTTTACCAAATAAAAGCACTGGTTTTATGTACAGCCTCTACACCTCACTGCTGTGAGTGCAGAGCTGCATCTTTTATCTCCTTAAAAATCTAATATTTTGTGCCGTGCCCTAAACAATACCTGTTACCATTTATTGCATGGATACCATCTGTAGGGCTCTATACAAAGACTTTACATAACCTGTCTTGTGAAACTCTCACAGAATCTTTATGGAGTGAATGGTATTATTCTCACTTTAGAGAGGGTGAAATAGAAACTTGGAGTGATGGAGGGACTTAACAGGGTCACACAGCTCTGTCACTCAGGTTGGTTTGATTTTAAAGCTTATGGGTTTGTTTTCTATACCACACAGCAATTCTGTTTTAGTCTCACACTTGTCCTCACATTATATCCTATTTTTTTCCCCTCCTTGTGTTGTTTTGATTGATAGTTTTCATCAACAGGCACTGTTCAGGAGACTCAGCGTCAACAATTTCCCTGTGGTATAAGTGGATAAATCATCACTAACCTTTAATTAAACATTTCTCCATGTCACCTGATGCATCCAATAACAAAATTTATCCCCATCCAGCAGCACCTGTGGCTCAAAGGAGTAGGGCACCAGCCCCATATGCTGGAGATGGTGAGTTCAAACCCAGCCCCAGCCAAAAACTGCAAAGGAAAAAAAAAATTTATCCCCATCCAAACCCTGTTAACTGAGAGTTAATTCAGGACAGACACAATGACGGGACTTCTCATAACAAAGAGAAAAAACATAGGCTTCTATAAGGATTCTGGATTATAACAAGGAGGAAAGATCTGGAAATGACTGTTCATCAAATCTGTGATTAATGCTGCTGCTTCTCAGTACTCTTATTTCTTCTTGTGTTTTGCTGGGTGGCAGCATAGCCAGTGGTTCAGAACCACTGATTGCTTCTGGAGGCACTTGGCTAGGTTGAAATCACAGCTGTGTTATTACTGCCTGTGTGATGTTGGCAAAGTGCTTGACTCATTTAATCTTCACAACAGCCCTATCATAATTCCTACTTCACTGATGAGAAGACTGAGGCACAGAGAACTTATATAACCTGTCCTAAGCCATCTTGGTGGCATCTCCTAAAAGTCTTGAAATTTTGGCTGTCAGGACTTTGGTGTATAAGAGGCCATCATTAAAAGAGAAACTTCACGGTGGCACCTGTAGCTCAAAGGAGTAGGGCGCCAGCCCCATATGCCAAAGGTGGTGGGTTCAAACCCAGCCTTGGCCAAAAACAAACAAACAAAAAACCCAGAAACTTCAACTAAGATTGTAAAAGAACATCATGAATCCATCCTCTGTTTCTACCATAACAACTTTTTGTACCTTTCCAGTCATATCTGCCATTCTTTTCCTTATTTGTCACTAGGATAATTTCTCTACTTTTGACAAATTTTTCTTTCCTCACCCCCCTCAGGTTCCTCTCACATCCTCACAAGTGGGAAGCATCTGTTCCCATGCTGGTGATAATGGATTTGAGGGGAGAAGAGAGGAAAATGGGGTACACACTTGACAGGAGGATTTTAAGTGCCAGGAACCATCCTCCATAGTTTAGTGATACCACTTGGGCCCACCTTACTATCTCCACTAAACTCCTTATGAGTACCTGCCCCGTCAGAGTTTCTCAATCCCCTTTATGTACACAAGAGCCACCTGGAGATATTGCTAAACTGAGGATTCAAATTCACTAGGAATCTGGGGAGTAGCCTAAAATTTCCGTTTTTACTGACTCCAAGTTTTAGACAGAGCTCCTTGGTCCATGAAACACACTTTGAGCAGTAAACTGCTGTATCCTGTTATCCTTTTTTTTTTTTTTTTTAAAAAGTAACTATGTGGAAAGCATTTAGAGAATTTCAAGACTATAAAGAGGAGCTTTACCAGGATCTTCCTAGAATTCCCTGTGGATGAGAACCTTGACTCACGGTGAGTCCTAATAAGTCCCAGACTCATTACTGATGGACTGTTTGTACAGTTGTTTTACTTTGTGAGTGAGATATCACTGGACATAACTTGCATTCACTGAGGTGGAGCCTTCCCCACTAACCCAGTCCGTAGGCCTAGGCTTCTGCTATCCTGTACTGACTATTTTATTTCCTTCTCAAAATTAAGTCCCTAGAATATTAGTACTTTGACTGGATCCCAGCCAACCTGCCTACCCTTGCCAGCCCTTCTTTTAATGGTACATAACCCTGATTGTATGCCCTTATGCTCTGGGGTCTTCCCCAGAGGTAACCCTGAAATGTTCAGGCCTCTGCTTACCTGACTACAGCTGTTGTTACTGATATTTGCTGGATCAAATATTTCATCAAATGTCACAGAATGGTGATCTTCTGTCATTTCATTAGTTGGCTTTCATTTACAAAAGCCAACTAATAAAATTTCTTTAGCTGGGAATGAACCATAAGTCCTCCAAAAATAGGAGCTGTTTTTTGTTTTTGTATAAAAAAGTCTTTTTATCATTATGAGTTATGTATTTATATTTTTCAGTGTTTTATAATCAGTTAATAGTCACTATTCTTTTGATGCTCAAATTGCCCCCAATTTGACCTGGATAAGCCCTTTTAGGCTAGTTCCTGTATCCTTTTGACATGCCCCCATTATTCTTTGAGCCCATTCTTGGTCAGGAGCACACAATGTTTTAAGGTCTCCTTTTACTTTACCTTTTCCTGGATGTGGATTCAGCCATTTTTTTCTCTCTCTCTCTCTCTCTTTTTATTTTTTCTAATGGGAAATGGTTTTTATACATCAAGATCTGGGTACTAGCTATGTACAGTACCACAGGAATGTCATTACTTTTAGTACCACTCAGGGATAGAACTAGCATATATTGACATGAAATAAATTGTTTAAACTATAACTCTAATGCAAAATTAATATCACAGGGTATTCTTTTAAATGTTTGATTTTATCTCTGTATTTCTTTTTTCTAACACTTAAAATTTTGGACCCTAAAAAGGTGACTATTTTCTTGTTTATCCTACAATATACATACAATAACAAAAATTACAATACTGATATTCCCATTATTTTAATGACTAATTTTGAGATTTCTTTGCTTTTTTTTGTGTTAATAAACACAGATATGTATGTACATATTTTGTAGATGTCTAAGGATATACAGATGTTTATGCAAAAAAAATCCCTTGAAATAGTCCTTCTCCGTATGATTATTAACTTCATATAAAATTAGGTTTATCTCTTTCCATCTGTGCTCAGTTTTAAGTTTTATTCATTTCTTCCTACTGATATACATTTATTTTTGTATTTGTAATGCATTTGAATACAAGTGATCCAAAAGTCAAAATTTTATTAAACGACATGAAATCTATGTTAACCAGCTTGATGAAAGTATTTCAAATTGTGTATGAAAATAGTACTATGTACCCCATGTTTGCATTAATGTATACAGCTATCAATTAATAAAAAAAGAAAAAAAGAAAAATTATTATAAAAAAAATTTTCAAAGAAGTTCTATTTATTAATAGAAAAAAAATTCTGTGAAGTAATTTAAAGAGGTTGGTTCTGAGCCAATATGAGTGACTGAAGCTTGGAGAAACAGTCTCAAAGGTCTCTGAGAAAGTGTGCCCAATGTGGTCAGTGTATAGCTTGATTTTGTACATGAGAAGGCACACTAAGGGCTTCAAGAGAGATGGGAAGAAAACCTGGCCTGCTGAACCAGGAGTTTTAGAGGGCCAAGAATTTGGGTATGAAGTAACCTAGGTAACCAATGACCAATAGAAAGAGACCATGAATAATGAATAGCAAAGGGCAATACTGCCTGGCTGCACAAAGGGACCAATGAAAGACTTGCAACCAATTTCAAATGGAGTATTTAATACCTCTGAAGGCCTTTGTCTTCTGTCTCTCTTACCTTCTTTCCATTAGGAGAGGAACCCATTTCTAACTCTCTTCGGAAGCGCTCTAAACTTTCTTTTTTGTTCTTCATAAATAAAATCTCTCTTTGTTAGCCTGAAACTTGAGTAAGTTACTTCTACTTGTTATCCATACTGCCTGTGCCACCCAGTTTTATTTTCAGTTTCCATTTATTTTTACTTTCAATTACTGCTGTGCCTTGGTTGAACTTTCCAGATCAGCTGAATAATCCAACCAGGTCAACTGGGTTTGGGGAACCAGGACCCCTGACTCCCAACAGTACATTTTAGGAAAATAAGAATTGCAGGTAGAATCATAAAGCAATATATAGGAGATAAACATTGATTTGTCCTGACAAGGTGGGGTATCTTGAAGCAGGGGCTTACAGGTTATAGGTAGATTCAGAGATTCTTTAATTTGTAATTGGTTAATGGACTAAAGCCCTGTCCAAAATTTGGGAGGCAGTAGAAAGTAATGCTTACTTAAGATAAGGGAGTCTGTTATCTGATACCATGCCAGGAAAAAAGGCCTGTTTAACTAGATTTTATGGATTGTAAAGTGAGACTTTACCTTTACCTTGCATGGCCTTAGAGATCTTATTTAGAATTAGGTATCTTACTGCCACAAAGATACTGACTTATTGTCAGTCATATGATCTCTATTTTAACATTAATGCAAGTTAATTGTTGTGCCTAAATTCCAGAAGGGAGGGGCTATAATGAAGCATGTGAAAATTCCCTACCCTTTATGACCAGGAACTCAATTTTTCAGGGTTTTCTGGGGGTCCTTTGACTAAAAGCATGTCATTTGTGGGTTGAGAGGCTTAGAAATTTTAATCTCTTTTATCTATACTTCTTTCTTCCACTTTCATAAGCAGCTAGTTTAAAAATTAGTTTCTAATTTATTTTTCTAGTATTTTTAAACAAATTATAAATGAAGACTTATTCCCTCTTATGTAAAAGTATAGGTTAAACTATGAGAAAGCTATTTTGATATGTCAAAAATGATCAATAATTGGTAATTTCATGTGGTTCAAACTAATATATATTGATTTGGATGAGATGACATTTGTATAATATTAAATCTTCTATCCCAAAACATATTTTTCCATTTGTTTAAAACTACTTTTATTTTTCACAAGTGCTCTGCAAATTACTTATGATTTTTCTATGATATTTTATTTTCTTTTTGCTATTGCTAATGTGGCTTTCTCATTCATTATAACTTCTGACTGTTATTTCACTATACGTGTGTATATATTTGATTCTATATGTTTATTTCATATCTTACTACCTTACTGAATTTTATTGCTTGAATTTCTTAATGATTCCCTTTGTATTTTAAAAGGACACTAGAGTATTGTCTACAAATAGAGATTTTTTCCCCCTTTCATTTCTTGTGCCTCTAATTGTTTTCTCATGTTTAATTACACTGGAAAATACTTCCAATACAATTTTAAAGAGAAAAGGAGACAGTGGGTCTTGCTTTTGATTTCAGCAAGAATGATTTGATGTTCCCTTATAAAGATATATCTGGCCTTGAAGCTGATGTATTGTATTGACGAAGTATCTATCCAGCCTGTTTTATTCCATGTTTTTAGGAATAGGTGTTGAACTTTTAAAATGCAATTTTATAGTCTTCTGGGATAATCGTAATTTTTCTTGGATTTATTGATATACTGAATTGTATTAATGAATTTTCTAGTATCGAATCATTTTGTTATTCTTGAAATAAAGCCATCTAGTTATGATGTACAATGTTTTAATGTGTTTTTAGGTTCAATTTGCTTATATTTCACTTAGGATTTTTGTATCAAAATTTATAACTTGGTTTGGCAGTTTTCCTGTGATGTTAAATTATTATCAGGTTTAGGTATCAAAGTTTGATGGAGTCAATAAAAACTATTTGAAAACTTTTCTTGTTTTTCTGTTATCTGAAACCTTTTTTTAAGTGAATGGACAGCATTTATTTATTTTATTTATTTTTTATTAAATCATATAATGCAATCATGGGGTAAAATGTGCTGGTTTTATATACAATTTGAAATGTTTTCATCAAACTGGTTAACATAGCCTTCACGGCATTTTCTTAGTTATTGTGTTAAGACATTTATACTCTACCTCTAGTAAATTTCACATGTACCCTTGTAAGATGCACTGTAGGTGTGGTCCCACCAATTACTCTCCTTCCACTCATACTCCCCCCTCCCCTGCCCTCTCCCTCCCCTTTCCCCTTGACAGCGTTTATCTTTGAAAGATAAAAGAGATAGATAAGCAGAAAAAAGGGGGAAATAGAACCTCCAGCAACACAAGGGGAGCCTGAGTGGGCAGCCCTTGTGGTCTGAAATTTTTTGAGAGTCAATATGATTTTCTAGTCTTTGAAAGTTTGGTTGAACTTCCCTACAAAAATTTCTGGGCCTAATGCTTCTTTGGGGAACCCTTTAAAAACTTGCACTGTATAGTCTATAGAAATTGACCTGTTTAAACTTTTTAATCCCTATTAGGATGAGTTTGGTAAATTATACTTTTCTAAGTTTTTAAATTTTTTTATAGAGTTTTGCAACTCTATTATGATTTTGTCAGAGTCAAATATAATATAGAGACAAATCTCTAAATTTTAGATTACTTTATTTGGAAAGGAAGAATTGTAATTCACTGCATACACACAGACTGAGTGATCTTCCGTGTGTCCAAAGAACAAAGAGAAAATTGAGAGTTTTATTAGAAATTGTTTCAAAATAAAGCCCATTGGCACTAGAGAAGCTCTTGGAAGGTTGCAAACTCAGATTGGTGAGTTATGGTGGTAGGTAAAACTAGTTTTAGAGTCACACCTCATCATTCAGCAGTTACTAGGTAAAACTGATTTCAGGATTATAGCAGGCCATATTAACAGCCAGTCTTTCAAAGAATTACATTCTTAGAGCAATGTTATATATATGCCCTGAGAACTTCCCCCCATTGGGTTAACCTTGATTGAGTTGGCTGTGACAAAATTGACCCAATTTATAATCAACTTTCATAATTTTTAAAAATGACTTCTCTGTTTCAGTGGTAAAGATACAGGACAGGTGGCGTCCCAGCCAGCTCAGCCAAGCTGAGCTGGAGGACCTGCCGCCTGGCCTTGGCGGTGTTGGTGTGACAGCAGCCTGCAGAGGAACCAGCCGGCTGGAGGGTAGGCAAGGGGGGGAGCATCCCTCCCCCACTGGAGGCTCCAGTGGCCAAAGGAACCAGACAACTGCTGGGGAGACACTGGCACCTTGGTGTATCCTTCCCTTTGCACTTATGACTGAATATGGAACCACCATTTCCTATGCCTAGGTCAATTTCACGTAGGTTTCCTAGTCTCAATTCCGTGAGTGGACTGTGTCCATTCATTAACCTTGCCCAAGAGACTGTGTCCATTCATGAATGCATTCATTCACCTTGATTCAACTGAAGGGACTATGTCCATTCATTTCTAGGCTCATATAGAAGGAACCAATGCACTTATATATACCCCCAGACGGAGAGAGATGGGGAGAGAAAAAGAGAGACCTTTTCTCTCCCAACTTGGGTTTTCTCTCCCTACTGGGAACTTCAGTGTTTTTGTATTCTTTTCTGTAAATAAATTCTGTTTTACCACTGATTTGTGGTCTGCAGATTTATTCTTCAAATCACTGAGACCACGAACCTGAAACTCCTGCATCAGTAACACTGAGAAGCTCTAACTTTTCTTTTGTGTATTTTCTGTTTGTGCTTTTTCATTTTTAATTTTTACTAGTTTGTATTATAGTTTTTGTTTTTTTTCAAGGAACTAGCTTGTTATTTATATATTAGTTCTTTTGCTTTTGTCTTTCCTAGTTGATAAATTTTACTTTGTATTTAGTATTTTCTCCTTTCTTCTTTGTTGATTTTATCCTTATCTTTCTAAAGAAACTTTTTCTTTTATTGATACATAATATTTTACATATTTATGAGATATATGAGTATTATTTAAATGCATAGAATATGTAATGATCAAGTCAGAGTGTTTGGAGTATCCATTACCTTGAACATTCAGCACTTCTGTGTTGATAACATTTCAAGTCCTTTCTTATAACTACTTCAGTATATATGATATGTAGGTGTATTGTTGCTAACTGTAGTCACCCCAGTCTGCTATTAGAACTTATCTCTTCTAACTGTAAGTTTGATGTTTAAAAAAATTGAATTGAATGTTTATTTTACTTTTACCAATTTTAATATTTAAGTGTCTGAATATTCCTGTTATTAGTGTTATGAGGGATTATTTTCCGTTTTTTAGAAATTTCAGTTTTTCCTTTGTATCTTTTAATTAATAGAAAGTTTTAAAATATCCTGTAAATTTCCCACCTGCTTTGCTGTTTCCTTGGCCCAGTGACTGGTTCTAGCCAATGACTTGTGAGAAGAAGTGGTATGTTTCATTTCTAGGCAAAAGTAGTAAAGTTAATGGTGTGTCTTGACCATATTCTCCCTCTTCTCCGAGGAGCCAAAGGTAAAACACTGTATCACGGTAGAACCATGATTATAGGAGTCTGGATTCTTGATTTACTTTTTCTATAAATAGCCTGATAGAAAATAGTTTTGGTTTGAGGGTCATACTGTCTCTGTTGTAACAACTTAACTCTGCCATTGTACCATAGACAATACATAAATGAATGGATGTGGCTATGCTCCAGTAAAACTTCATTTATAAAAAGAGTGGCTAACCAGATTTGGCCCATCAGTTGTAGTTTGCTAACCCCTGGTTTAGAAGAGAAAGTTGCTCAGGATAGATGTCTGAACTGCATATCAGAAATAAGAAAAAAAAATTTATTGTGTTGTTACTGAATTTTGCAGTTGTTTGCTAGAAGATATAACAATATTTTCACTGGTAGTAAATATAAGGAAAGATCTGAGACTCATACTTAGTGATTTACTTAAGAGCCATAGCTAATCCTTAAGAAACCTGAGATTTTAATAAGATTATGTAATTTCAAAGCTCATGGTTTTCCATGATATCATGTTATATCTCTATTTCTACCTTTTCTATTGAAGAAATTTTAGCCAAGACAGTTTAATGATATGTCCAAAGTCACACAGCTAGTTAGAACTATAGCAGATTATGTCATTGTTCAAAAATATTTAGTTCCTCTCTCTCACACCCATGGGAAGAATATTTTTCCCTGAAACATTGACTCTGGGTTTGTCAATGCTTTGGCCTCTGACTGGGACAAGTTAATTCTTTGTCCTTTCTCTTTCAGTTTGTTCACGTACTTTCCTTTAGCCAACGATGTAATAGACACAAAATGAACTTCTACAATTGGACTGATTTTCCAGTGTCTCTGTCATTGTCCTGGCTAGATACTGTCCCTTCAGCTTGGGCTTTGTAATAAACACACATACTTTAGTGTTTTGTCCCAGCAAAAAGGAATCTAGCCTAGCTGAAGCCACAGACTGAAGCAGAACAACTCAGCCAAGTGTAGCCTTGATTATCCAGCCCATAGATACATAAGTGAGAATAAGTAATTGTAGTTTTAATACACTGAGCTTTAAGGTGGCTTATTACAGAGAATTATTTGAAAATAGAAAACTCATAAAGATAGAAACTCCTCCCCCCAAATCACAAGATTTCTGACTCCTTGTGTAGTTATTTTTCCTATGGAGTCATTTTTGATACACTTTCACATACCCTTTAATTTGAAATATTTCAGTTATGAGTTCCTTACTCTTCACCATATCTTTATTCACTGTGATAATGGGTTATGTTGCTTTGATTTTCTATACATTTTTACAGCTAGCAGCAATTCACCTTTCCATTAACTAGAAACAAATAAACAGTGTCAAAAATAAACTATAACCTACATCCTCGCCCATTGAAATCTCAGGTGGCATTTAAAGGCACTTGTTTAATCCAAAAAAGCAACCAGTTGAAACCAATGATTAAAGTGTCAATCTGCCTGCTAACTATATTTTTAAATGAGAAGAAAATAGCATTTACTTCTCTTCTTTTTTCCCCTTCTCTTCCATAAACCCCAACAAGGCAAAGCTGTAATTCTATAACATGATCCCCAGAATTGGTAGCAAAACAAACAGTATTTGGTTAGTCTCAGTATTCCACAGAATAGGTTTTCCTTACTCTGTACTTTCCGTCACAGGCAAAAATAGCACAAAATGGTTGGAAAATCCTCAGGAAGTCTGGAGGTTTTTGTGAGACATTGATTGTGCTGAAGCCCATAGCTAGGCTGATCTGTCTTTTTCACTTAAAGAGGATTATTACATAAGCAGAAATACAAGACTCACAGGCATAAAAATTGCATTTTAATACAGTATTGAGTTCTCTGACCTTCCTGTAAAAGAGACTGAAAAATAAACAAAGGGTAATTTGTATTTCAACTCCATCATGCAATTCAATTTTTGCTTATGCTAACCTTTTTTTTTCTTATTTCCAACGGTTCATTTAAAATAATATGCTTGGTTTATTTTAAAAAAGATTCATTATGTATTTCTTCTGCTTTGAACCTCTCTTAGGTCACCTTGCCACTAATTGAGACCACAAGACAATTCACCTCTTAATTGTTTCTTTGTTCCTACTGTAGTTCTACATCACTTCTTTTCTTGTTTTTAATTATCAGGTTGAAAGGTAACAGATACTCTTTTGGTTTGTATTAAAAAGGTCTGGTGTAATAATATGATCTTTTAATACTTTTATTTGCCAAGTATTGATGTCTTGCTTGCAAGTATTCTCATTCCTCTCCTTCTCTCTCTGGCCCTTCTTTATATACCCTCTCATTATTTCTGAGATGTCAGAATTTGCCGCTATGTCCCCAAATGAGTTCTCTTGTCTCAGATTTTTATATTTTCTTTATTCCTTTTATGATGAGTATTTGAAGGGAGAATTGGATGCTCTAAGCTGCTGATTCTGTGTTCCCATGACAACTTTTATGACATCAGAAAGAAGACACACCGATGCCACAGGATTTCAGTGTAAATGAATGTAAAAAAGGCCTCTTAATTATAATTTAAATCTTTTCTATGCTGAAAACAACCCCCAAGCTTCAGCAGTGGAGGTGGTAAATAAAAGTTCATCTCCCAAAGGCTGCCTGCACTATGTAATTCTCAACTTTTACCTTCATCCATAAGTGTTTCTTTATATATATAAAAAAATCACCTAACACCATACTCACCTATAACTTAGTAATCAATCCATCTATAGATGGCTCTTATTTGGCATACAATTGAAATGAACCAAGTACTACAGTTCCTTTTCTTATTGACCACAAAAGAGGACACATTTCTAGTTCTCCCCTCTGGGAAATAACACACACACACACAAACTATGTTTGCTTCTGTGAGTCTGTGGAAACTAAAGACCAAATAATTTCTACAATCATTTCCAAATCTTCCATGGAGCTGAAGTGAAAGTTATGGCTTTTCTCATCTGCTCATTTGTATATTGTATCTTTTTTTTTTTTTTTTGAAGCCCAAGACTTCAATGCTGTGACTTCTTTAAAAATAAGTCATTTTCACTTAACGGGATTTTATCTCTTTGAACTTTTCATTGAAAAATTTTTATTTAATCTTAGCCTAATTATAATAATTCCTTTGACACTCCCCCATTTCTGTAAGCTACTCCCTCCTCCAGAATAACCACACAGTCATCTATCTCTAAAGGGTTAGAGTTAACAGATGGTACACATAGATTTCCACAGTATAGATGGGTTCCTCTTAGTAGACTAGAGGAATTGTCTAATGGTCTTTGATGTTCTCCATGCAGGGGTGGAAATCTGTAGTCTTAAGTCTACATATAGCTTTCTAGGTTCTTAAGTCTGGCTTTTTGACTGAATCTAAATTTTATAAAATAATTCCTTTTATTAAAAGGGATGCAACAGAGACAGATGAAGCTTTTCTTGCCTTCTTTTGTGCTTAAAAACCAATAATGTTGAAATCAGAAGGTTGCAGGTTCCCCACCCCTGCATAATTCCTCATTATCAGATCTCTGTCCTGCTTCTCTAAATTGGCCTTTGTCAGGCTACTTTAAGACACTCCTAGGTCCATACTCTACTGAGTTCTTGGATCTTCTGCTCTTGTCTTTGACTGTTAACTGAAGTTCAAGGTGTAACTAAACAGAGGTCTTGTTGCATCATTCCTTATCCACATCCCTTACTCTAATCTGTGCCAACAGATTGATGGGTAAAATAAATATTAAACATGTTCTGCCTTCTGAGTTCCACACATCACAAATCCAATGACATGAATTAAGTTTTTAGCATTTTCTCAGTACTGTTTCTGAAGCACTAACCACTTTGCATGAAAGAATTTTATTTTTGGCTCTGTGTGTTCCTCAGCTGCCTGGAATAAACAGGACAGAAACCCCACAATGTACAAGATGACATATTTGGTCAGTCACAGTTAGATACTGTAATATAAAGTACTGATAAAGGAATTAACTCTTAGCTTCAGCAATGGGTGCTGAATGTCTGCTAAGCCCAAGTCACCATGTTTTGCAAAAAGTGTAACACCCAAGGCATGATCTCTAAAGGTTTAAGACCAGAGAAACTGGTGAGTCATGGATGTCCAATCCTCTTGAAATTTATCTTCAGAGAAGAAAGAATCACCCAAATTGAATATAACTCATTTTATCTGTAGTTGGCAAAAGTGATCAGATCTATACATCATTGTGAGTTACTTATGACAAAGATGCATATGTTTACTTTTTCAGGCAGAGGAATGAATACTATTATTCATATCCTTTCACATCAGGACCAAATGTACAAGATATTTTGAGTACCAGGTGAAGAAAGCATAGGTGGCATTTAAAATGTGATAGTTAAAAAGAAATGAAAAAAGAAGAAGGCCATGATGTTACATGTATTGTAGTGGTTGGCTAAGATAATTGATGGTATGTTTGTCCATAGGCAGGTCAATGGACAGACAAGTTGCTGTCTCAGAGTATCTTATAAGTCATTGCTTCCACAGTTGATTATTTTCTCATCTGGCTAGATTTGGTAAGGTCTGACAAGCAATTAACTATATAAGTATTATTCAGGATTATAGTAGACAATTCAGCCACAATCTCATGGCCTATGCCTAATCTCAAGTGTATCTATGTTGGTCAGTTTCCCTGTGTGGTGTCAATATCCCATCTCAAATGCCTACTTTATGGCTCTAGTTTTTTTGCCGCAGAGTTTTCACCAAAGTTGCTGAAACTTATTCAGTCCTCAAGGAGGGAGGCTCCATAGTAAGGGAGTGTTAACACCTTCAGGTTCAGCTGCAAAAAGAAGACAATTCTAAAACACCCAGAGGTTCCTCAGTTGCCTACTGCAGCTACCAGAAGAATACCATAAATCTTTATTAAATTTTTCTCTTTCATTTCTTTACTCTCTCTGCTTTTTCATGTCTTCCCTGGCATCAACTCTAAAAAAAACATGCATCCAAATATGTGTAACACATTCTGTACATGTAGGGAAATGTCTGGAAAGATACACACCAAACTGTATGGTAAAGTGGTTACCTATGGGGATAGGGATTGAATGGTATGTGGGATAGGAATTATAGCAGATGGTGTCATTTTTCTGCTTATATCTACTTGGTATTTATTATTACTGTACATGCATACAGTTTCTTACTGCAAGTACATGCAACACTCTACAGGAAGCTTCCTGTGCACACAGGATAATTCTTAGTTTGTCTATAGAGTCATCCAGAAAGTCTGAGGCAGGTATCCTCAAACTATAGCCCACAGGCCACATGCAGCCTGCCTAGGGCATTTATCTGGCCCGCTGGGTGTTTTTGCCACCACTGCCTGTCCTGCTTACCAGCCGACTCATCCTGGGGCCCACAGTCTGGCCCTCCACCAGTCTGAGGGACAGTGAACTGGCCCCCTGTTTAAAAAGTGTGAGGACCCCTGAAGGTATTAACACCCTCAGGGCAACACTAAGTAAATGATCAATGAGTCATAGTAGATAAATACTTCAACTTCTCACCCCTCAGGTGGAACAACTCTGAGGCATGTTCTATACCACAGACTGGCAAAGTGTTTTTTTTTTTTTTTTTTTTTTTGAGACAGTCTCAAGCTGTCATGCTGGGTAGAATGCTGTGGCATCGCAGCTCACAGCAACCTCAAACACTTGGGTTTAAGCGATTCTCTTGCCTCAGTCTCTCAAGTAGCTGGGACTATAAGCGAGGGCCACAATGCCTGGCTATTTTTTTGTTGTTGCAGTTGTCATTGTTGTTTTAACTGGCCCAGGTTGGGTTCATACCCGCGGGCCTTGGTGTATGTGACCGGTGCCCTGCTGACTGAGCTAAATATTTAGGTTTTGAGGGTAATACTGTCCTTCATCATTATTCAACTCATAGAAAACATTTAAATAAAAACAGGGCATGGCTCTATTTCATTAAAACTTTATACAAATAGCCCGCAGACTTGATTTGGATTCTAGTTTGTCAATCTTTGTTTTATACCACACAGGGGAATTGAGTGCAAACTGTGGCCCAAGAACCTGCTCACTGACATATTGTCATTTATTGACTTTCTTCCCCCCACCTCCCCATGTCATCTCCTGACTCCCCCTCACTGTGCTCGTTGGCCTTCCAAATAAATGACTTGTCCTTAAATTCTAATCCCAGGGTCTATTTGGGGGGAATCCAATCTAAGAGAGGAACTTTATTTTTTACTTCTATATAGTTCTAATTTTAATTTTATAAGAATATATTATTTTTAAATCCTTTTAATGAAAATATTAATAAAGGGCATATGGGTGGGCAGCCCCTGCGGCTCAAAGGAGTAGGGTGCTGGCCCCATATGCCAGAGGTGGCAGGTTCAAATCTAGCCCTGGGCAAAAACTGCAAAAAAAAAAGGGGGGGCATATGGGAGATGAATACTAGTTCCTGGACCCTTAACCAGTTATTTTCAGACGTGTCTTAATAGAGGGAAAGACAATTCTGGCACTTTGAGAAAGTAAGCCTCTCAGTCTCTGGGGAAACCCTGTTCTTGAAAATGGTCTGTGTTAAAAAGTTCATCTTGATGTGTATCAAAGTGTTTATGAAAACCTGGTGGTGAATCAGAGTGTAGTTAACTATCTACTGTCATAGTCTCTGTTTATATACCTGGCAATTTTACATATGTTATTTCAATTTCAGATGAACTTGGTTAGGGCTCTATTACTTTACCTTCATTCTCTGCCCCTCAGTTTCCTTGTGATCTACTAAAAGGACCTTAAGATTTAAAGGAGTCCTGTATTCAAAGGAATCATTAACAATATTAGTGGCCACCAAATTCAATTTTTTTGAGTTTGGGCAGAAGCTTGCTTTAACCTATTCACCTGAACAATTAAAGTACCACCCAGAGAATCATAATGATAAAATCAGAATATTGGTTTCCTTGGTGGCAAAAGGAGGGGTAGTATTTAGGGTAGGTGGGACATAGAAGATTTGGGATGCTAGCGATATTCTATTTCTTTATTTGGATGGTGGTTATGTGGGTGTTCATTTTGTGGTAAGTTTTTGAGTTGTATATGTTTGTTTTCTGCAATTTTCTGTATGTGTGTTATGTTTCATGAGTTAAATGTTAAGAAAAGCCATGGTGATCGTTTTACCCATTCTTATACTCAGTACCCAGAAAGAAGGAAGGTTATGATTTATGGCAATTTGCTTCTTAGGGAAAGTTCCTGATAATGCTGCAATGTCTCATCTTTTGGCAGCCATGAAGCTGGGTCACAGCTCTTTCTTCAGAAATGAACTTGCCATTCACCTGCAGCACCATCAGGATCCTCCTTAGCTTTTGAGTAGAGTCTGCATTCTTCCTGTGCAGGCCTTAGTCAAAGACTGAGCATGGTGTTCTTACTAGGGCTTCACCATTTCTGTCCAATATGAGGCTCCTTCTAAGGGGCATTCTGCACTGAAGGTCTCCAATGGGTTGATTAAGACTTCATTCTCACTTGCCATCTGAGATGGTCGCTGCCCAATTGTACTTCCTTCCCTTGTATCTTTCTAGAAGTTATTCCTCTAACAAACCTATTAAAGTACTAGCTTACTCTCAGCATCTCCTTCCTGGAGGACCCAACTGGCATATTCTTAAACTAAGAACAGTATGATGAACAGTGATTTTGTTTGCAGGCCTCCATAGTATTGGACACACTGATCAGTTCATGAGTGTTGGAAAAAAGAACTAATTAGAAGAGATGCTTGTGTTGAAAAAATGTTGTTCTGGCTTCTCTTGATAATCTTTCCTTTGACTTTGCTGGGCACCAAGAAATGAACATACCTGTTTCTTAGAGCACATTGTTTTCTCACCAAAGAAGCAAAGATGATTCCATGCATCTTCCTTACCATCTAAATTGACCAAAAAAAAAGGAAAAGCCTCAGAAGTCCAGTTTGAGTACTGCTTCTTCAAGAGGATCTTGGGCTTTTAGTAAAAGAGTAGAGGTCAAGATAATAAACATTGTAAATAAACTGGCCTTGAAATAATGCACAGCCCCAAAAGGAGTACATACTCTCAGATGGCAGGGTCTGGGTCTCAAACACTTTTGTACCACCATACCCAACAGTGTGCCTGGAATTTTCAAAGAAAAATTGCAATAGATATGTTAACCAGGCAAGAGAGACTATTCAAGACTGTTGGAGTAGGCAAGAGAGGCTGAACTCAATTCTGAACATAAAATGGACAGGGATAGGGAGTCAGTGGGTGGAAAATTACTAAGGGAAACTTGGTTATGTACTGTGGGAAGTAAATTCTTACTAAATAGGCTTAGCAAGATTCCTGCTGAACTGGCAGGGGCAGGATAATGGCAGTAGGCCAAGGATAGCAGGTCAAGGATGAGGACTAATTGAGAAGAGAACTCAGAAGTGTCTAATGAAGTTTTGTTCAAGGAGAAGGTCCTTTTAGCACTTAGTAGGTCTGTCAAGATATCATTTCATCCTAGCAACATAATTTACTCTTAATCCAGGATGTAAATTATTTAAAACACATTTTTAGTATTATTCAGAGAAAACTTATTCTTACTTACCCACAATCAGAACAATATTTTGAAAGTGTTTATTTGTATTAAATATTTAATATTTTAAATGTATCCAAATTTGGATTATGTAAGTATTGTCAAAACTGCAAGGGGGTTTTGGTCTAGGTCCAGTTGCTCATCATGCAAAGATCCAACTATAGAGACAATGAGCATTGTTAAGGAGGAAAGAAATTTTTAATACAAAAGACAGATATCTTGTTAGAAAGAATAGGTGAAGCTGCCTCAAATATGTCTTTTTGACTAAAGGATACAATGGGCTTTTAAAGGAGGGGCTTTGGGACAGGTCCTGGTATAAGCAGCAAGGGGCTACACACACTAGGGACAGCTGTAGGGGATAGTGAGTCTTGGAGTCAGGAAGTCTGCCTAAGGACCTTTAGAATCTCAGCTCCTTTTGTCTTGCAAAAAATCCACCATTTCTGGGAAACAACTCAAAAGGTCAAGTAGTTAAGGGATAGGATTACAAAAAATCATATAGGCACCCCACCACACACACACACACACACACACACACACACACACACACACGGTGACTACACCTATAATTCTATAATTCTAGCACTCTGGGAGGCCAAGGTGGGTGGATTGCCTGAGCTCACAGGTTTGAGACCAGCCTAAATTAGAGTGAGGCCTGGTCTGTAAAAATAGCTGAGTGTTGTGGCAGGTGCCTATAGTCCCAGTTACTTGGGAGGTTAAAGCAAGAGGATTGCTTAAACCTGAGTTAAGGTTATTATGAGCTATGACACCATGACACTCTACCAAGGGTGACAAAGTGAAACTGTCTCCAAACAAACAAATGAACAAACAAACAAAATATAGGGGTCACTGAAATTTTGTTCATGGAACCCATTCAATAAGTACTTCTCCTTAGGGGATCTAGATATTTAATTAGTTCCCTGCTGAATGGTTGGGCAAAATCTAAAAATATAGGATTGCTCATGTCAAAAATATTAATAATACAGATTGTCTATTGGGATATAAAGGTCCCTATGCAAGGACCCTGGTTTTGTTCTTGCCTTCATTTAAGTAGGATTTTATCTGCAGAGGATTTCCTTCAATTGAGACCCAACTGTTGTGCCCGAAACTCCCCCAAGTGGCCCCAACAGACAGTCCGAGACACACTTCAATGTAAAAAGCACGAGGTGAGCTTTATTCAAGCCCAGGCCTGGACTCTCCTGGCATGCAAGCCAAGCCCCAAACCTGGGGTGGGGAAAGTTTTTATGGGGTACAGAAAGCAAGAAGGAAGGGGTTGGGTATGAGTGCACTTTTGATTGGTGGTTGATGATTTCATTAGTACAGGGAGGATTTGGATTGGTACAGGCTGAGGGGTGGGGAATTTCCTAACCGGGGGCCTGAGGTGGTGCAGCCTGATTGGGTAGTTGAAGGGGAATACCTGAATTTCAAGGAAATAGAAACTTAAGGCACTGTTGCCCAAGGTGGCTTAATCAACAGCTACGGTTGAGCAACCAGGAGTGGGGGAGGCTGCAGGGTGCGGCCCTGCGGGCTAGGAGCTAGGAACAGAACTTATGCAATAAACAACAAAATGGCACTGGTCTGGCCCTCACACAACTACACTGGGAAAAGTGCTAAGGATAAAATGTCATGTCTCCATGCAAGTGCATAGAGACAAATGCTGCTTTAGATTCATCATGCTGTGATGTCATCACAGGGACAGTGGTTCTATAATAAGTTCTGTTCTATCTGACTAGGTTCAACGTGTTGGAATGAAAATTACCTGATCCTTAGAGAACAAGAATAGCCAGGGGAAATGGCTGTTTGGGGAAATGATTACCACGTAATCGATCTCATTGTCTGATAAATAAAAACCTGCCTAGGAAGAAGGTTAGAACTCACACATAATGACTCTTGGAAGATTTTTCTACAGCATCAACTCAACTCCATCAGTTCCTTTTTTCCTTTTAGCCCTACAGAAAACAATGGCCTGGACTATCTTTCTGAAGTACAAATCCTTTCTGTTTAGAATTTTCAGTCATTCTCAGCTCTCCATTGGCCTCAGGGTAAACTCTAACCCTTTCAGTATTCTCAGAAGGGTGACTTTCAGACTGGATGATTTGTATGCCCAGGGATATATGAAATCTTGCCAAGTAGAACACTTATAAATACTAAACTTCCATATTTACTCTTATCTTTATTTTTTGTGTGAAAAGGCACTTGGGGTCAAGGCCTCAGGCTGAGTGCCCCTACATCCCACTTTTATTTCACAATTTCCTTTATCCTATTTTGCAAAAGAAAGGCCTACTTCTTACTCAATCAAAATCCTATTATGGAGTTTTGCCCTGAGCCACACCTCCTGGGTAACAAACAGAGAGACAATTACAAATGTTGGTGTCAAAACCCCTCCTTAAGGCAAAAATAACCTCTATCTTTCTCATTGCTCTATGCATCTCTAATAAATAATTGCTCTTTAGGTTTGATAATTATCAAATCTTATAATATATTTTGATCAAATGTGCAGTACTAATAAAAATTTCTCTTGGATTGAAATATAATTATAGTTAACACTTAAATCACTTTAAAACACTTAAATTGAAATAAAGTTTCAATTTATATATATATTCTTATTGCAAGGTGGTATGTTAGGGTAATCAATGGAACTTTAAAGCATAAAAATGTATCTCAGTAGGAAAAGTAATTTGGAATAAGTTCAAGGAGAAAATGGAATAATTTAATATTTTTGACAAGAGAAGAGCTTGTTCATGTATTTTTTAAATTGAAGATTGTGGTTCAAATTGCTTTGATATTTATAGTCCTTTGAATATATTTAAAAGAGTGATGTGACAGTTTTAATTTAAAATAACAATATTTATAATATGCTGGAAATGATATCCTTTGCAAATATTTAAACTTGTGATGAAAAAAGTTTAGATGTCAACTCAACAGTGCCTAAGGAGATACATATTTTTTAAATAAAATTTTATTTTGAAATACTTTCAGATTTATAGAAATGTCCCAAAGATAGTATGGAGAATTTCTGTTTGCCCTTCACATTTATCAAAACTAAAAATTTAACACATTTAACACTACCAGAAATTATAACTAACCTGGAGCAACCAGCTCAGGAAACCAACCTATTATCTACAATAACCAGCCTAGGAAGATAGCCTGGGAGCACATATAGTGAGAAAAAGATGGAGTCAGTCAGGCTAGAGCCCACACAACAAAGCAGGTCTAGTCACTTTAGGTCCTGGTGACCTTCACCTCATGTCTAATAGGTGTGTAGGAAGTATTCCAAAAACAAAACAACTGAGGCAAGAGAATCACCTAAGCTCAGGGGTTGGAGGTTGCTGTGAGCTGAGTGATGCCACAGCACTCTACCAAGGGCAATAAACCGAGACTCTGCCTCTTAAAAGAAAAAAAAAGAACAAGATAGGCCACTCCATTCTAAGCAGGAGGCACTTCATCCTGGCTATTTAGTGACCTCTGCTGAAACCACCCCCTTCTGGGACCCAGCCAGAAAAAATGAGGAACTAACGAGCTAGTCCAGGGGGGCTAAACCTGTAGGAATACAGCAGTCTCAGTGAGAAGCTGGCTGGAACTATATATGGCAACCGTCATTAGTATACCAAAGTAACACTCTCCCCCTCCTACCCTACCTAAAACCTTTAAAAGGTAAGCGCTCTTGGTCATCAGACTACCTTCTCTGAGGCACCAAATAAGCTTTAGCTATTACTACGCCATATCCAGCTTAGTGACTTGATTGAGTAAACTACTACCTTACAATGTCTTCCATCCCTGTTGTCTTATAAATTCAGCTTTAACCTGAAAGTTTATATCTGAGTAGTTTAGGGTGATTGATTTAAGAGATTAACTTTGGAATTAGAATGTTGTTATACAAGTCATGGATTATATCAATTATTGTTTATTATGGGTCACAGGTTATGGTGATTATTGTTGCTTAAGATAAATGTTAATTACTGTTGTTTAAGATAAGGGCTAATATGTAACTTTTACGTATAAAACTGTGATTTTGGGAATCAAAGAACAGAACAGTCTTGGAGAGGCTACTCTCACTGTTCTCCAGAATTTCTGGCCTTTCTGCTAATAAAGATTGGTGGACTTACCTCCATCTCTACATATTGGCTGACAGTGATAAGGCTGCCAGTCCCTCTTATCCTGTGATAGTAAGTCAGACTTGTAGAAGGTTGGACTGCAATCTCTAATAACAGCTTAGGAAGCCAAACAGTAACCTCTCTAACAATCAGCTCCAAATGGCCAGAGCTTGATTCCCTAATTTTTATTCCTGTTTCCAATTTAGGATCAACCAGAGAAAGTCAAATCTGCTCCCCAAACTAATCCCAGTGGATGCCTTGCTTTAGTTAGCTTGCCTCCAGTTTGCCCATATTTTCTTATATCAACAGCTTCCAATCAGGGCATACCTGAAGCCCTCCTTTTTTCCAACATAAATCTTTCCTATTCTTCTGATTGCCTTTAGCTCTGCCAAAAAACAAATGATAGTGGCTGATTCCCTTGCTATAGCAAGCTATGAATAAATAGCCTTTATTTGTCCTCATTTGGATGCCATTTGTTTATTACAATGTTTATTTTATACTGGGTTCAGTTCAAGTATATATACTTTAATTTTTAAAAATTTATTGCTCAAAGTGTCCCAGTTTTCACCATTGGAAGCTTTTTCAGTTTTTCTCCTGTTTTCATTTAAAATACTCTCATCCTTTTGTTTCTTTGAGCACTTCCTTAATTTCTGACACTACAAAATGCTCCAAGCTCATCCTGTATATTTCTTGCCCCAGTCCTAGAACCAACCATTTCTCCAAGGAGCCCTAGTTCCTTTTATTAAAGAATGGCATTTAGAAACCAAAATCTGAGCATTGGATGTGCTTTGTGGTTACTGGAGGTATCCTTCCTTCTAGGCCCTTTCAGCAGAATAAGCTAGGGTATATGCAGATGCATATACATAAACACACACACAGAGGAGCACCAAAAACTGTACACACATTTGAAGAGATTTTGCTGGAAGTAAAATTGATCATTTCCAAAAATTGTATCATTTGCAGGTAAAATGGATGTGTGTAGCATTGTCTAGGTACACTTGGTCAGTAATGGTACTTTCAATTCACCTTTGAAAAGTAATACATCTCTTAAAATGTGTATACATTTTTTGCACCTATTGTGTACATATATACACATGCACACATTTATATGCACATACATATGTGCTAAACAATGTATGTACACATATCTACAATTATTCTGTCTCTATTTGTACCAAGTCTAACAATTAAGTTTGTGAATTCATCCTAGAAAAAGTGCTACATACCTCCTTGCTGAATATCACTATGGTCACCTAGGAAATGACCCTTATGAAGATCTACACTGATGCCAGGGCCTAGTCTACCCTTCAAAGCAATTTTGGAACTCCTTTTCTGGAATGGCCATCAAAGCTGTCATCATATTACTCTTGATATCATGAATGTCATCAAAACATCTTCCTTTCAACATTTATTTTGGGGTAAAGAAAAAAAATCATCAGGGGTCAAATCAGGTGTGTAGGGATGGTGTTCCAATATAGTTAATTGTTTACTGGATAAAAACTCCCTCATAAACAGTGCTGTGTGCATTAGTTCATTGTCTTGATGAAAGAGCCATGAGTTGTTGCCCAAGAGTTTCATTTAAGATTTTCCTAACTATTTGTCTATCAATGTTTACTTGGTCTTCTGTGCTTCTCACAGTCAGCCAAAGATTTTGGTGCACAATTCAAAAAATTTTTGCAATGTGTTTGTCAGTTCTGCTTATTACTGACTACTCTGACCTCTCTTCATCAGTGACACTTTCTCTCCCTTCAGAAAGACATTTAATCCATTTGTATACTTCCATTGCCATCATGGCATTATCTTCATAAACTTCAACTAACATGTCCCTTATTTCACATCTACTCTTGCCAAGTTTAACAAGAAATTTATGAATGTTTGTTTGTTGCTCTAAGATCGGACATTTTCACAACTGCATGCAAAAACACTCAACAATAATGACTGTCACTCAGCAAGACACCACCACACATCAACTTGAGCACAACTGTGAGACACTGATAAAGTCAAAGTTATGAATCTTTATCAAGTTGTTTGTACAGTGCTGCCTATGTAAGTTCATGGTGGCAAGTTCATGAACATAATTGTCAGACCTTGTATGTATATTAAGATAAAGATGAATTCATACTTATTGTCTCCAACTCTAATCCACAGGGTTCATTGCAGTTCTCTCCCTGGTTTATTTGTAACTTCTTTCATTGACAGGGAGAAATGTAATTAATTATCTATCATTTATGAACTTAGTAGTTCAATCATAGTATATACTTAAAGTTTTCAGACTTCTTTACCCAAACCCCTTTGAGAAACACATTTACCAACTAGAGTACACTATTTACAGTTCTTTTTGTCTTTCAGCATTACATTTTGCAGTCAAAAGACAATTTTCCAAAGTTACTTAGGTTGGTTTTTTTCTCCCTCCCTTTGCTGAGATTATACAATAAATTTATTATATAGTTACATTAATTTGTCACAGTTTGTATCACATCAGAGATCCTTAGACATTCTGTCTGATTTTTTTTTATTTGTGTACTTTTATATTCATTCCTGGCTGATTTTTTTAATTATTATTTTTTATTATTATATCATATTTGTGCACATTAATTCTATCATGGGATACAGTGTGTTGTTTCCATATACAATTTGAAATACTTCCATCCAATCCTGGCTGATTTTTTATATGCGTACTTTGAAGTTCACTCCTTGTGATGAACAGTTCTTAGGTTTTGAAAAATATGCTTAGTCATGTATATGTGGCTCACTATGAAAGTTTTGAGACAGACTGTGTTATGGGCCATTATTTCATTTTTAAGAAACACAGTTGACAACATCCTTTCTAACTCACCCAGGTAAGTTTAAACTTGCTTGGTTTATCAGTGTTGCTGGAAAGGTTTCATTTCTTTACATCCACATGGATTTTATGTTTCTTGATTTTTGGATATCTCAAAACTTTTGCAATATCCCATGTGTACCATCCTAAAACCATGTAGAATTGCTCATGGGGATATAAAACAGTATATTTATTCTCACACTAAAAATTATCCTGTGCATCTCCTTTGTAATCAACCATTCCCCCTTCCATAAACCCTGGTAACTTGGGCAAGCCGATCTATTTTCACTTGAATAGTTTTGCCTTTTTGAGACTGTCATATAAAATGTAATTATATAATATGTATCATTTGGGGTCTAGCTTTTTCACTTAGTAAAATATATTTATGATTTCTCTCTATTGCTGTATGAATCAATAACTCATTCCTTTTATCAGTAAGTAGTATTCCATCTTAATGATTGTACCATGGTTTGTTTATCCATTAGCCCAGTGAAGTACATTTGGTTGTTTGAAGTTTTTGGAAATTATGGAAGACTGCTAAAACATTTGCTTGTAACTTTTTATGTGACAATAAATTTTCAGTTCATTTGGAAAAATACCTAGGACTGTGCTGAAGCCTTTGGTAAATTTATGCTTAACTTCATAAGAAACTGCCAAACTGTCTTCCAAAATGACTACACTGTTTTATATCCCCATGAGCAATGAATAAGAGTTCAGGTTGCTCTGCATTCTTGCCAAACTTTTTTTATTGTCATTTTTTGGAGGTATTTATCTATCTATATCTAAATATATGTCTAGCTATCTGAGAGATTGATAACAAGAAATTGGCTTATGTAATTATAACATCTGGGCCAAAAGGATAGACCTTCATAGGCATAAGTTAAACTATTGTACACAAGTGGAATTTCTTCCTCCTTGCCTCTTTCTCCTCCTCCTCCTCTTTTCCTTCTGCTTTTTCTCTCTCATATTTCTTTTCTTATTCTTTTTTTTTTGAATGGTAAATATGTGCATTAATGCACTTCTGGGGTAAAATGTGGGATTTTCACACACAATCCAAAACACTTCCATAAAACTGGTTAACATAGCCTTCATGTCATTTTCTTACTTATTGTGTTAAAATGTTCATATTCTACTCTTAGAAAGAGTCACTTATAGCCTTGTAAGATAAACCACAGAAGTGATCCCTCCAGTCCTCCTCCCTCCACCCATTCCCCCTCTGCTCTCCCTCTCCCCTCCCTGTGTTCTTAGGCTGTTATTAGGTTATAGCTTTCATATAAATGGTATAAATTAAATTCATAATAGGGATGTGTACATTGGATAATTTTTCTTCCATTCTTGTGATACTTTGCTAAGAAGAACATTTTTCAGCTCCATCCATGTGAACATGAAGGACGTAAAGTCTCCATCTTTCTTTATGGCTGCATAGTATTCCATGGTGTACATATACCACCATTTGTTGATCCATTCGTGGAT
>CAUYQV010051360.1:0-27765 GCA_963574575.1 Galagoides demidoff | reverse complement strand
GTTTGCATTCCCACCAGCAGTGCAGTAGTGTTCCCTTTTCTCCACAACCCCGCCAGCATCTGTGATTTTGGGATTTTGTGATATGGGCTAATCTAACTGGCGTTAGATGATATCTCAGAGTGGTTTTGATTTGCATTTCTCCGATGATTAAGGATGGTGAGCATTTTTTCATATGTCTGTAGGCCATGCGTCTGTCTTCTTCAGAGAAGTTTCTCTTTAAGTTTCTTGCCCACCCTGCAATGGGATCACTTGTTCTCTTCTTGGTACTACGCTTGAGTTCTCTGTGGATTCTGGTTATAAGGCCTTTGTCGGAAGTATAACCAGCAAATATCTTTTCCCATTCTGAGGGTTGTCTACTTACTTTTTTTACTGTGTTCTTGGCTGTGCAGAAGCGGAGACTTTGCCTCCTTCATGTTTACATGGATGGAGCTGGAAAATGTCCTCCTTAGCAAAGTATCTCAAGAATGGAAGAAAAAGTATCCAATGTACTCAACACTATTATGAAACTAATTGCTAGTTATCTTAAGAAAGCTACAATCCAAATGGAGCCCTAGACTATGGGGAAAGGAGAGGGGGGAGAGGTGGGGGAGGATGGGTGAAGAGAATGATATTGTGGGGATCATGCCTATAATTTATCCCAGTAGGGTGCATGTGAATTCGTCTAAAGGTTGAATATAAATGTCATGTGAATTCGTCTAAAGGTTGAATATAAATGTCTTAACACAACAATTATGAGAAAGATATGATGGCTATGTTAGCCAGTTGGATGAGAGTTTTCCAAACTGCATATGGAAGCAGCACACTGTATCCTATGATAAAATTAATGTACACAATTATGATCTAATTTAAAAAAAAAAGAAGCAACGGCAGAATGGTCTCTGTCTACTTGTCATGTAACTGGAATCAATGTAAGTAAGTGTGCTTCGATTCAAAAAATTATGTGCTTGAACACAACATAGTGAAAGCCTGTCTTGGCTATAGCTCATTCAAAAAATAAAAAGCCTCCAACTTTTGGTAGTGAAGTTAAAAACAAGCTCTGGAGTGAGTGCATTGGTTGATGCATCAGTGGAAGTGGAATGTCCAGATCACAGCAAACAAATGCTCAGCTGAACTCTGGCCTGAGCCTTTGTTACCCAGCATGACACGTAACACGCTCGGTTCTGGGAAGCATGCTTAACACGTGACGGGGCCCTCGGAGAAGGGAGAGGCAGGGATATCTAGCCTAGATAAGAAGAGAGAACAGAGAAACATAAAGAAGCTTTCAGATGTTTGACAGGATGCTACATTAAAAAAGGGAGTCTGGAAAGTGAACCATTGGTTGGAGGTTACTAAGAAACAAGTTTCTGTTTAAAATAAGGAGGAACTTGGGGCAGGAAGAGTAACAGTGCCCCCCTCTAAGATGTCCACACCTAACTGTGGAACCTGTGACTATGTTACCTTACAGGGTAAAAGGGACTTTGCAGATGTGATTAAGTTAAGGACCCTGAGATGAGGGGACTTTCTTGAATTACCCTTGTGGGTCCTACATAAGAGGAAGGCAGGAGCATCAGAGGAAGAAAATTGGCAACAGAGGCAGAATGAGAGTCTGAGAAAGACTGGCAGAGGCTGCCCTGCTGCCTTTGAGAATGGAGGGAGGTGCTACAGTCACAGAATACAGGCAGCCTTTCAACCAGTGCGCTGTGCACACTGGCGCTCTGTGAGAGGATCTTAGGCAGCGGTTCTCAACCTGTAGGTTGCGACCTCTGTGTAACAATGAAAATACATTGCAGCACTGGGAAGGTTGAGAACCACTGATCTTAGATGTGCTGCATAAAGTTTTAAAGATCATTAAATTATTTTTTAAAGAAGTTCAAAGCATAGTATTTTTTTTACTCTTTTTTTTTTTTGATCAACATTATTGCTGCAGAAGTTTAACTATAGGTTCAAGTGTGCCATGAGATAAAAGGGTTGAAAAACACATTCTAGAGACTGGAAAAGGGCCAGATGCAGTGCTCACGCCTGCAATCCTAGCACTCTGGGGGGCTGATGCAGGAGAACCCTTTGAGCTCAGGAGTTGGAGACCAGACTGAGCAACAGGGAGACCCCACCTCTACTAAAAATAGGAAAAAACAATTAGCCAGACGTTGTGGTGAGCACCCGTAGTCCCAGCTACTCAGGAGGCTGAGGCAGGAGGATTGCTTGAGCCCAGGAGTTGGAGGTGCTGTGAGTTATGACTCCACAGCACTCTAGTCAGGGCAACAGCATGAGCCTCAGTCTCAAAAAAAAAAGAAAGAAAGAAACTGGAAAAGGCAAGGAAATAGCTTTTCTCCTAAAGCTTCTAGAAGGTACACACCCAACTGGCACCTTGGTTTAAGCTGAATGAAACCCACATCAGACTTCTTATCTCTAGAATTGCAATAGAATAAATGTGTATTGTTTTAAGCCATTAAGTCTGTATTGATTTGTTGGTGCAACAATGAGAAATGACTACAATGTCTGACAAGCGATGGCCATGATCACCCCATGGTCACCCCGTACAGGAGGCAATCAAGAAGAGACTGGATCACTGTCAGGTCTGCTTGCGGACAGTCCTGCGTTAGCTGGGAAGTAAGCTGGAAAACTCACAGACAGGCCCTCCAAATCTGAGTGCCAATGATTTAGGACAGTACCTTCTGGTTTTGTACAGGGCATGCTGGTCCCTACCCTGCCCAGTCTCCTCCCAGGAGAGCCACAGTAGTGACAGTTTCCACCACCCACGCCACCCCCAGTGCCAGGCAGGTTTTGGGAGGCTGCCCCTAACAGCTCCTGGCTTGGTCTGGCTAAGAGCTGCTGGGGACACCTACCTGAGCAGAGGACTCCCTTGTTCCTGGCACAGGAGAAGTTGTCACACTCGCAGAAAGGCCCGTAGATCTTCCCGAATTCACTCTCGAAGCAGGAGCACTGGTTGCAGCTGCAGTCCCCGCGGCCGCTGCACAGCGGCTTGCCCTCTGCCTCCCGGCACAGGTTCTGGTACACGCTCTGGTTCTCCCCCTCCTGGCACTCACACCTGGTGCCCAGGTGGCTGGGGTTGCACTCGCACAGGCCACAAGCATATGTCCCATTCCCACTGCATCTGGCACTATTGGGCTCCAGCCCCGCGCTGCAGTCACACTTGCAGTTGTAGGTGACTCCCACCTCCAGGCTGTCCCGGAACCCCACAGGCCGCAGGGTGAACACATGCTCCGTGCGTCTTGTGGGGCAGCTCCGCGCCTCCACCAACACCTCGAAGGACGCCTGGGCAGAGGAAGAGAGGGGTCACTGTGGCCAGGGCAACCCAGGGCCCCCCGATTGCCCAGGGGACAACCCAAGTGCAACCCTCTGAGGCCGGTGATGAGAAGGCTGCCACCTCCAGTCCCCTCCATGCACACGGCTGGGAAGAGACCTCAGACCCAGCAAGATATTGAACCCTCTGAAGAAGAGAATATGCGGGTGTGCTAATATCTGACAGGCATGGGGCTTGGTTCTTTTTTTTTGAGACAGAGCCTCAAGCTGTCCCCCTGGGTAGAGTGCCGTGGCATCAAAGCTCACAGAAACCTCCAAATCCTGGGCTCAGGCGATTCTCCTGCCTCTGCCTCCCAAGTAGCTGGGACCACAGGCGCCCGCCACAACACCCAGCCATTTTTTTTTGGCTGCAGCCATCATTGTTGTTTGGAGGCCTGGGCTGGATTCAAACCCACCAGCTCAGGTGTATGTGGCTGGCGCCTTAGCTGCTTGAGCCACAGACGCCGAGCTGAGGCTTGGTTCTTTAATTCATCATCTCTGTGGAGCCTCCTGACCCCGAGAAAAAAGGCTTCCGCAGAAAGGGCCAAAGATTCACTCACATTTCCACAGTTCTTCTCCCCTTTCTTTTCTCTTCTATTCTTTCCTCTTACCACGCCTCCCACAGGATGCCTCTTTCTGGTCCTTTTTAAAAGTCATCCAGTCATTGACTATTTCCTGGGCACTGGCTCTGTGCCAGGCATGTGCTAGACACAGGGGCACAGTGGGAATCCACCCCTCCTCTCAAGGCATTGGCTGCAGAGCAACCGCTGGGTGCCTGCAGAGAGGGATGAGCTGACCCCGAGCTCTCTGCAGTCTCACCCAGAGCCCTTGGGCCCAGTTCCTCCCCAGTGAGTGGTTCTCATAGCTGCATTTCATACAGTCAGCCCATAGCCCTGAGTTACTGTTGTCTGAGGAAATGTGCCATATGCGTGGAAAGACTTTTTCTTCTTAAACAAAACATGTAAGGAAGCGTTTCTAACTCTGGACTTTCTCATGGGTTGCCTTGGAAACAGCAGCAAGGTGGGCCAGCTGGGGGGTGGATGGCGTGGGAGAGGCTTGTTGGCTGCCCACGGGGCTGGGGTGTCAGGAAAGCAAGGGTGAGGCTCGGTCCCAGCCTTCCAGGACTAGAGCACATTCCTCACCCTCTCCTCACTCCGCTGAGGAAAGCAGCCGCCAGGGGTTCAAATCGTCCAACAGGGAATTTGGTGGAAATCACAGGCCGGCAGTGGCGCGTCACTCCCAAGGCAGATGGAGGCCCAGCCCACTCCATAGACTGGGTGCAGGTGTCTTTCTTTTTCAAAAGGCTTTTTGGATCATTCTAAAGCTCAGAGTGGGTTAGAAACCACTTTTAGCTGTTACTATTCTTAATTCTATTATTTGGGTGGGAATAAAACTAATTTTTAAAAAGTCATCAACTTGCTTTATGGATTTTGTGAGAACACTGAACATATCTGTTTCTAGACAGCCTACAGACCCCCATCACTTAGAGATCTTTACTATTTCTAAAGGCCTCCCCTCAGATGCTGCACCACCAGGGTAGGGCTGGGGGTGGGATTAAGAAGGAGGACAGGCCCAGCTCTGCCCTGCTTGGCTATTAACCATGATTCCAGAGACCCAGACAACAGATGCCCCTGGCTCAGCAGTAGCCAAGAGTCACAACAAGATGTGCTTTTGCACAGGTGAGCAGAGGACAAGGACCAGGAGCCCAGAGTCAAAGGACTCTGGGAACACAGTTTGGACCAGCTCCACTTCTCCCTCCATTTCTGGGGGTGAGGGGTGGAGGGAAAGGGTAAAGATTGACAAGAGCAAGTTCAAGGCCCAGTGCCAAGGTCTTGAGGTACAGAGAGGCTCTCAAGGGAAGGAGGCAAGATGGGAATCTACTTGGGCACTGAAATCTATTAACAACACTGAGTCACTGGTTCCTGGGCGGCACCTGTGGTTTAAAGGAGTAGGGCGCCGGCCCCATATACCAGAAGTGGTGGGTTCAAACCCGGCCTCTGCCAAAAAAAAAAAAGAGTCACCGATTCCCAAGGATCTGCCAAGCACAAGGCACTGTGCTGGGCACTTCTACAAACATCTCTTGCATGTGCCCTAGAAGGGGGCACCTCACCTTTCCAGAGAAGAGGCAGGACTGGTGGGATCTGGGAAGTTAGTCATGTGTGGGTCTGGACCAAGAACTGGGGCTATGCCTTCTTCGGACATCACATCCTAGCAGTGAGGGGTGAGGAAGGCACCCAAGATCCAGATCTGGTTACAAGCCAGCCTAGCTTACCGTGGCGACCACTAGATGGTGACCCTCACGATTGTCACTAGGAGCTTCTCCAAATCCTCCTGCCTTGGGCTGGGAATGATCTGATTCTGAGAAGCAGTGGGGGGGAGGGGGAAGAACCCACAACCATCTATGGGGCCATCAAGATCACAGAGGGCAATGGACCTTTGAGTCGCCAAAGCCATCCCTCCCTTCTGAGGCCCAGAGAGAAACAGTAACTTGCTTGAAGCCCTCACTACAGTGACTTGCTTTGAGCTGCAACTGAAGCCTTGTTCTCCAAGGCTCCAAGCTGCTGCATTTGTTAAATGAGGAGTCTTTGCCCCACATGGCTTCTATAGGTCAGAAACAGTATAAACTATACAGGAATAATCTGGACCAAAAGTGAAAGGCATTTAATTACCAAAAGACTATGGGGAGTGTCCATCTGTGAGTACAACCTTCTCCCATGAAACTTGCCTATGTCGAGGGACAAAGTAATGAAAGCAAGAACTAAATCTCCTGGGGCTCACGGATGCACCTGTGTCTACCAGGTAAGTGAAGCAGCGGGGAGCCCTGGGTCACCCAGGATGCAGAAACACAGGTGCTATCAGCCTGCCTTCTGAGCAGGGCCCGGCAGCCTTCCTTGGCGGAGGCTCCTGTCCAGCAGAAGTGCTGTCTGTCTGGCCCCCTGCAGCCTGGCACATAGCCAGATGCCTGATAACCAGAAAACGGCTCTGTCTATTTCAGCCACTGGGTCTCAACTCCTGCTGGGCACTGGAATGTTATAAAAAGCACTTTGGGAACAGTAGTGAGTCTGCTCGCCTACCCCTCCTTTCAGAGAGTCCAGTTCCCTACTGGATTAGGAAAGAGTCCAGAGAGGCTGGAAGGCAGCTGGAATGAGGCTTCTTCATGTCTCTGCCCTGATGCCTGGGGACTCCAACTGATACTGAAGGTTCCCCAGCTCCTGGAGACTTTCCATCTTCCCTCTCCAAGATTCCGGCAGAAGGTCACGGGCTCAGCAGCCCTCCCACCCAGACCTATTATTTAGACTTCACTGGGGGTGCTCCTGTTCCTGCAAGGACAGGCCTGATAGGCAATTCAAAAGGGCTGCCCAGGCCCAACTCCCCACCCCAGCCCCACTAAACCTGGGGCTATGCGGATGCCAAATCCACTCAGATTGCAACAAAAACAAAGAGCCGGGACAGGCACAGGATACAGAGCCCTGGATAGGAGCAGGGGTGGTGGGGGGTGCCGTGGGAAGCCTGTGACAGGGGCCCATTTGGTCCTTTGTGCTGGGTGTTAGTGCCAGCCGCACAGTCAGCCACCTGCATGCTGATTTGTCAAAGCCAGTTAATGAGAAAATGGACTCCCAGGGGCTGGGTCCACTCTGTGAGCTTTCGTTGGTTTTATAACCAGCAGAGGAAACTTAGGAAAACGGTGAAATCACTGGAGCAAAGCACCTCCTTGGATTCAGGGCTTTCAAAGTTGTATTCAAAGAGTATTTCTCAGCCAGGCTTGGTGGCTCATGCCTGTAATCCCAGGACTCCGGGAGGCCAAGGAAGGTGGATGGATTCCTTGAGCTCAAGAGTTCAAGACCTGTCTCTACTGTAAATAAAAAAAATTAGCCAGTTGTTGTGGTGGCCACCTATAGTTCCATGTACTTGGGAGGCTGAGGCAGGAGGATCACTTGAGCCCAGGTTTGAGGTTGCTGTGAGCTAGGCTGATGCCATGGCGCTCTAGCCTGGGCATCAGAGTGAGACTCTGTCTTAAAAGAAAAAAAAGAGTATTTCTCATCAAGGACATCTTCAGCCCTTAGCCCCTGCCACCTCTCCTGCTTCTTGCTGGACAGATATCTTAATCTCCAGAACACAGGGTAGTCACAGAACCACTGCCCCTGGCTGGAAGTGCCCACCAAGCCATTGTCTGCACCTCTAATCTCTGGAGGAACTGTAATTATGAGGGGGTGAGATCTGTCTGGCTGCCATTCCCAACTGTCCCAAGGCTGCCCTAAACATAAGCCATGTCCATGTCCACAGGCCAGACTCTGGGAAACCTGATGACAGTTGAACCTTGTCTGTTTCTCCTGCCCCTTCTCCAGCTGAGTCCCTAGACCCCTCAGCTGTGCCCCATGCTTTTACACCCCTCACCACTGCCTGATTTGGCCATGCCCCTCCCCATGAGAAGTCAAAGAATGGAACCTGCCTGCCACTTCCCCTCAGTCCCCAGGCCACTCCTCTTACCTCCACAGCCACCAGCCCCAGCATTTGGACAATGCTCTCTCCACCCTACAGATTTGCACATGCTATGCCCACTGATGGGACCCCTGCCTTTCCTATGTCTGCTCATGCGCCAAGCCTCAGCCTAAACAGCACCCTCTCTGCAATGCCGGGCCCTTCTTCCTCAGGCTCCTGAAGTACCAGTCCTGGCTTTTATCATGAAATTCATCACCCTTTGTATATGGTCACTTCCCTGCCAGACCCCGAAGCTCTGACCTGTCTGCTTCATCTGTCCATCCTCTGAGAGCAAGTATTTGGCATGCAAGCATGTGTTGAACATAAGTAGACTTAAGTTCTGAAATGGATGCCCTTGGGACAAATGTCCAGAGGGAAACAGTCACGTACTCAGTCACATACCTGGTGGCCAAAGCCCAGCTGTAAACTCTTTGGAGACAATTCAGCCTGAGAGACAGTTCAGCTCCTCAAGTGGGGAGGGCCATGGCCAAGTCAGGCAGTGGTGAGGGGGATAAGAGCATGGGGCACAGCTGAGGGGTCTAGGGACTCCCCCCAGAGAAGGGGCAGGAAAAACAGACAGGGTTCAACTGTCATCAGGGTTAAGAAAAATCAGACTGATCCCAACTTCAAGGGGACTTCTGTCTCAGGGATCAGTGGAATTGACAGACCCTCTCCTTCCTCAAAAAGGGAGCCCCCCATGCCTGACTGGCTCCGTGGGGGTGTGCCTGTGGACTCAGAAGGGCTCACGCTTAGTTTAATGCTCTGCTGTTGCTGGGCTAAAATTCCTAATAATTTTTGAACATGGGCCACATTTTCATTTTGCACTGGGACCCACAAACAGTGTAGCCAGTTCTGCCCCCAGTGGCTCCACGGCCCTTTAGAAAGCTGCCGCTTCTGGGGCGTGGCCTGGTGTGGCCCTTATGAGCACGGCATGTCTGGCTCTGATGAGCAGATTGGATACTCTGCCAGCCGGTCTCCATCCACAGAAAACAAAACCCCATAGCCCTCGTGGTAGAGCTAGGAGGCATGTGACCGTGGCCCTTGAACAGCAAGACAACAACACTGGGACAATGAGAAGAAACAAAGAGCTAGTGCGGGAGGCTCGCCGCAGGGCCAGGGCCTGACAGCTCCCAAAGGAGGAGCTGGCAGAGGTGGTCGGCGTGGAGAGAAGCATCCCCCTCTTTCTTAGTGTTTCCAATGCTCTAAAAACCAATCTTGCAGAGATTTTTCACTCTTGGGAAAAACTACCATTTAAAATCTTGTACTGGACACTTTCCCTATTTTTGTATCCCAGCAAAAAGCAAAATCTGCACCCTGGTGTCTACCCACAAGTGGCTGCTGCGCCACTGTATGCTTCTCTGAAGCATCTACTCCGGAAGTGAGGGGGATGCATGGACTGGGGCCTCGGCAGTCTCAGATTTGACTCCTGCTGCTTGTGGCTCAGGCACTGGGACATCTGGCAAATGTCTCAGGCACCCTCTGAACCTTGGTTCCTCACACATGACACGGGGGAGTAATGGCTGCCTCATAGGGCTCTGTAGGAAGCAGGGAAGGCAGCAACAACCCTTACCAGTACGGGGTGCATTATAAGTGCCCATTAAGTGGTAACACGATGCCCTCTGGAATAGGGGGCAAGGATTAGTGAGGTGATTCCACTGGGAGCAGAAGGACCTTGGTTTAGGTTGTGAGTCTTCTGCTCTCTAGCTGGTCACTCACATCCCCACCAGCAATGAATGAGCCTTCGTCCCCACCTGGCCACCAGCTATGTGAACAGCACTCAATAAACTGCGCTCTCTCCATGGAGGCTCCTAAGCTCCACTGTCCTACTTCGTGCTGACCTAGTCCTTTGTAATACGCATGGTAGAATGGGACCTCGGGCTCCCAGAAACAGGACAGAGGTGGTGTTGGTGCTGGGAACGGAGAGCCAGGGAGCCCAGGCTTTGAATCTCCACTCTGACACTTGCTGGCCATGCACCTAGGGTAACTGATTCATTGTGCCTTAGTATTTCTCATCTGTTGACATGAATGACAATGTCTTCCTCATAGGGAACTAGGTGGGGACACAGGACACACACTGTCCAGTCTATTTTCAGTCCTTCCCAAGACTGAGTTTCCCTCAAGTTCCATAAGGAACCCAAGATATTCATAATAATTTTCTCTTTTTCACCTAAGATAGCATACACTGGCTTGAGTCGTATATCCAAAGGTGCTCTGATTTATGCTCTTATTATGAGCAAACACCAGTTCCTTTGACCTTCCTGGTTTCTGGACAATTCAGGATAGTTGTTTGTCACTTTTCCTTTAAAAAAAGAACTCAACACAGAACTCCAGATGCAGTCAGCCCTAAAGAAGAGTAGGATCTTTATTTCTGGGGTGTCAAAATACTTCTATTAACACCTCAATTGGCAGTACTTTTTTTTTTTTTTAAGTAACACTGGTTATTTGCATTGAGTCTTTGAGTCATTAGAACCTGCCAGATGTTTTTCTTTTACTATCAAAGCAAGTAACCTCTATCTTAGTAGTATTCCAAACTAAAATGTAAGATATTAATCCTGATGATTTCAACCCATTTCAATTCTGAGGAACATTTTAAAATCTCAGTTTTCTAGGCTGGGCACAGTGGCTCACACCTGTAAACCTAGCTCTCTGGGAGGCCAAGGAGGGTAGATTGCTTGAGTTCATGGATTTAAGACCAGCCTGAGAAAGAGCGAGACCCCATCTTTAAAAACAGTTGGGCATTGTGGTGGGTACCTGCAGTCCCAGCTAATCGGGATGCTGAGGCAAGAGAATCGCTTGAACCCAAGAGCTTGAGATTGCTGTGAGCTAGGATGTAATAGCACTCTACTGAGGGTGACAATGAGACTCTGTCTCAAAAAAAAAAAAAAAAGTTCTCAGTTTTCTGCTTTCTAAAATAAGCTGGGTTTTTTTTTTTTCCTAGCTTGGTGACCTTCCATCTGTGATAAACAGGTCTCCCATGAGTCTACCCCCAACCAATAGTAAATACAAATAGATAAGAGATTTCGGGGCCTCAGTCAAGTCCTTCCTCTAGTGACTGATATCAACACCCTGAGAACACAAGTTGACTCAGGCAGAGATCTGCCTAACTGTGCTGTTGTCACTCGAATTATTGGCTTTATTCATGAGGATGTCATTGGAAATTGTTGAGAGCCTTGTTGAAGTCCGCTGTCCTGCGTGCATTATGTATCCTCAATCAGATGGTCCAGCCCTCTTCTCCTTCTCTTCCATTGTGCCTATTTCTCCAAGTAAAGGATTCCTTGTTTGAGTGTATTTCCTGCATCATCTTTCAGCTTTCCTGATACACTGAACCAAACCGTCCATCCACAGATCTATGAAATTCACTTAAATGTTTTGGGTGCTTGGTTTTCTTTTTGTTGTTGTTATTTCTGCCTCCTTCCATGTTTCCATAACTGTCCCTTTTAATCCTGAGACTATAAACCTTTAGTGTATTTTTTAAAAAATTTATCTGGATTGGGCAATCATTATAATGGATCAAAACATAAGCAAATTGGAACTTTTGATAAGCATCAGAGATAAAAAATAACATTTCATAGGAAGTCCTTAATCAGTGCGATGAGGCTTCCTCCCAAATAGTTCATACTGGTGTATAATAATAGTACTTACTGCTAAACAGATGGAGATCAGCATCCATTATATTTCTATTTTTCATTTGTAGGGATTTAAGCAATAAAAAGTTATATTTAACTAATAGATGAGAAAGGGAGTTTTGTTACAGCAATGCCACCTTGTTCTCTGAACACCCTCTGAGTGAAACACTATAAATAATCATTTGCAATGAATTAAAATCGGACAACTTGGTTAGGCCTTCTTTCAAACCTGTTAAAAACAAAAGAAACTTGGGAATCCTTGTCTTAGAAAAGGATTTTTTTTTTTTTTTTGAGACAGAGTCTCATTATGTCACTCTTGGTAGAGTGCCATGACATCACAGCTCACAGCAACCTCAAACTCTTGGGCTTAATTAAGCAATTCTCTTGCCTCAGCCTCCCAGGTAGCTGGGACTACAGGCACCCACCACAACGCCGGGCTATTTTTGGTTGCAGTTGTCATTGTTGTTTAGCTGCCTGGGCTGAGTTTGAACCTGGCTCCCTTGGTGTATGTGGCTGGTATTGTAACCACTGTGCTATGGGCGCTGAACCAGGAAAAGGATTTTTTAGCTGATCATTAGAGCCCTTCATTTCTCAATTTTCATACCAGATTTTGTATTATACCTTTGTCTGGAGGTACCACTGTGAGATTTAGAAAGGGTGAAAGGTGTGTCTGTGTTGTAAAGCAGGCAAAGGGCGACTGGGAGAAGGGGGATGGAGAAGGAGCTATGGTGGGGTGTGAGAACACCCAGGAGGCCCCTGCTGAGGGTAACAGTCCATGTGGCCGCACCTGAGCTCTTTCCTGGAAACAGGGGTAAGTGGGTTATACCCACCTTGGCCATCTTTAGCTTATGAATGCCCAGAGGATGCACTCATCTAATGGTAAGGTCTATACAATTGCTCTGTTTCCAACCAGATTCTTTTAAGAGTGTGAGAGAGCTTTCTTTCACTGGCTTTATATTTTTTGAGCTGTCAATAAGAAAAGCAGTAATGGATCTCATGGTCTGCTTCCGCGGTGGGGACCTCTGGAAGATGGGGGGACAGCTCTGCATCACCACTCTGCCTGCTCTGTGCCCGGATTTGCATCTGTGCTCCTGCTCCAGGTATATACCCGCCTCTCTGTCCCCACCCTCAAGTCCTTGGTCTGGCACACAGGTATACAGCTTTACACATCATTTATATGAATTTAATCTGGATAAGGCATCTGTGCCTTCCATTGCTGTAGAGTCATTCATTAAATCATAATGAATGGACGGTTTCCTTTGCATTTTATAGAAAGGAAAAATGAGGGTCCGATTATCCAAGCTACAGAAGACTAGGAATAAAAGCCAGGTTTCTTAGATTCCTGTCCAAACTCTTCTACCTCATTACATCCCCGTCAAGCTAAGATGACGATGTTTCAAAACACCAAGAGGACAATGTCAACTTCAGAAGTCCTAGATGGCAATGCACTGGGGGCTGCCTGTTAACTGGAGCTCTTTAACAAGGCATCTGGGATTCTGGCTACATAATGCAGAGCAGGCTTTGGACACTCCCCCCAGATGCTGGACAGAAGACAGAACACAAGCTCCGAGAGGACTCTACTGTGTCACAAAAGTTATCAGAGACTGAGGATCAGTCCTAATGAGAATTCACATGAACTGGGGTCAGGACTTACCGTGTCCCCAATCTTCAGGCCTTCACACTTTCTCTGACCGGGGTAGGAAACACCATCTTGGCAGGTTGCAGTGAAGAAGAGATTAAGCTCTTCAGGCTGATCCCAGACTGACAGCTCCACTTTAGACCGGATACTCTGGATGGAGAGAGAAAATGAAGCCCAACTGCTCAGTAAAGGCTGCAGCCAAGGTGTACCCATGCTGGTTTCCTGATGCCCCCTGGCTTCCTCTAGTTCTTCCCAAGCCCAGGGAAGAGCCAGTGAGCTTGGTTCCTGGCCCTCCCTCTTCCTTCTCTCTCCTCCCACATGCCATCTGGCTAGACCTGGCCTGAAGTCTCCTGTGAGCTTAGAGAAATCAGTAACATCCACCTGCCACATGATCGTGGGGTTGTTAGCCTCCAGCTCCTGCTTGCTCTCCAGAGCCCACTCGTCCCCACTCTCAGCCTCAGAAACCCAGTCCTTCAAGTCATGCCAAGTGCTTTCCTGGCTTTGGGGTTTCACGTGCCCAGGATGATGTTCCTTCGTCCAGAGCCCTTCCTTCCTCACTCCTCCAGTGAGCTCCTCACCATCCTTCAGCGACGGCTCAGCCAGCACATTCTCCAGGAAGCCGCCCTATCACTCCTCATGCTCACACCCACCCCTGTCAGGGGAGGTCCACATTTGAAACTACACAACAAGAAAATCCACTCTCATGTATGCATTACATTCTCCAGAAAGCAAATGAAACAAAAATTTACTCAAAATCAGAAGAGAAAAAATAAAGGACTGAAAACATAAAGTGTTAGAAAGGACGTAGAGCAATGGGAGCTCTCGTACTGCAGGGGAGGGAGTGTGAATTGGGATAGCCCTTTAGAAAACCATCAGCCTGTCTCCACCAAGCTTAGACCCAGCATTCTCCCTAGGATTATACCCAACAGGAATGTGTGTGTCACCAAAAGACAAGGATGTTCATAGCAACACTGTTTGTAATAGCTAGGATCTCAAACCTACCCAAATTCAATAATAGAACAAATTTTTTTTAACTGTGGTATGTTCACACCATAGAATACCATAGAGTAATGAGGAGGAACACAGCACAACTGCAATGACATGGACAAATCCCACAAATGCAGTATTCCCAGAAAGAAGGCAGACAAAGGCATAGACAGTGTATTATATTACCTGTATGAAATTCAGAAACGGGCAACATTAATGGTTACCCTCGGGGACAGTGATGGAAGAGGGAACAATAGGGACGTCTTGCTGCTGGTAATGTTCTGTATTTTTTACCTGGGTGTTGGATACTCAGGTGTACATAGTTTGTGAAAAGTTTGTGCAATTCTCTATACACCCATTGGTTTAAAATCTCTTAGAGAAGGTTGGGCTTACACCTGCCTTTCTAGCACTCTGGGAGGCTGAGGTGGGTGGATTGCCTGAGCTCAGGAGTTTGAGACCACCCTGAGCAAGAGGAGACCCCATGTCTACTAAAAGTAGAAAAACTAGCCAGGCATTGTGGCAGGCACCTGTAGTCCCAGCTACTTGAGAGGCTGAGACAAGAGAATCACTTGAGGGCAAGAATTTGAGGTTGCTGTGACCTTATGATGCCACGGCAATTTACCCAGGGTGTCCAAGTGAGACTCTATCTCAAAAAAAAAAAAAAAAATCTCTAAGGAAGAAGCCACTTTGGAGACAGAGGAAAAAGTAACTGGCTTGTATTCAGGGGTCATATTTTGGCAAAATTTTAAAAGCAGCCATCTATTTATACAGGTACATGTACATACTCTGACCCTAGCCTCAGCTGATGGCCCCCAGCCCCCTTCTCAGCTGCACTCTTGGGGGTGACGGCTGTCAAGCAGAATGGCAGGCAGACTTGCCTTTTGCTCTTAAAGTTTTTCTTTTCTTCCTTCCCTTTCTTTTTTTCCTCTTTTGCTGAGCATGTAGTGCTAAAGTAGAGTAAGTGAAGTATGCAGTTTTCCTAGCAAATTAACAGCTTGTTGAAAATATTCTCTGCAAAAAATAGTCTCTCCCTTTGCAACCAATCGCCTAAGTGCTTCCACAACTCTAAAAATACTATCGTTCTTAAATCTACTTCCTCTTCTAAGTGCCAGCCTTAACTGGCCAAGGGTCACAAAAGCACCATTCAATACACACAGCACTTTCCTGCGGAATATGATGAGTTATTTACAGATCTGTCTTCCCTGCTATGTCTTCAATTCCAAGGGTCATATCACATATCTCTCCAGGACTTAGTACAATCTCTTGTTGAGTGAATGAATGGGCAGATGGAAGGATGGATGTTTTAATGACAGCTATGCTAAGGGGCTCAGCGTTTTTTTAAAGACAAGATAAATTTAAAAATATATTCTATAATTTTGAATAAATATGAAGATGTGATAAAACAGCATATCATAAAAGAGCTTGGTAGACTGAGGTATGTAAAAATTATTTGGGAACAGTCACTTGAACCGTGGGGACCCCAAGGTCACAACCGAACACTGGAAGGAAGGGCTGGCACTCCCCAGCAAGACTGTCAGGGTTGCCACTTGAAACCCTAATGGAGGGTTTGGTGGAGGGACGAAGAGCACTAGGGGCTGGGGCTCCTGTTCTACAACCTGGCAGCTATGATAGAATGGATGGAATCCTGCGTTCCACTCAGACCGTGTGCTGATCTGAGTCTGTGTTAATTCTGTTCCCCACAAAGTCTCTGGAATCAGAAATTCTGGAGATGTTACAGGTGGCAGGAACCGTGAGATGATTTGATTCAAACCACTCATATATGAAAGCAGGCTAAAGAAGAGGCCTCATCCACAAGGTCACTCAGCTGCCAGAGGTAGACAGCACCAGGGCGGGCCTTTCCGTGTGCTCCCTAACCCCCACATCCGACACACACTCTCTGACTTTGGAAAGAGATTATCAGGTTGTCTCCTGATAGTTGTGAGGGTCAGTCTCCCCCAAAAGACCATAAGTCCTAAAGAGTAGGACTGTGTTTTGTTCATTATTTTATTGTCAAGGTATAGCATGATGCCTGCCACACACGAGGCTGTTATACTCAGTATACTCAGCACCAAAAAACGTATACACATTTTAAGAAAGGAAAAAAGTGTATTAAATTTATAATACTCAAGTCATGTTTGAGTTCTGAAATTATAAGAGGTGCTCATTGTGACTTGTGTTCATCTTTTGTTATCAGATATATTATTACAACGTGCACACATTTTTATGGCACCCTCTGTATTTGGTGAAAGAATGAACGAATGAATGAATGAAGAACAGGACGCAGCAGAGGATCAAAGCCACAGGCAATGTGGTTCTTACACGTGAAGACTTTTATATGTGACTCCTAAAACTCAATGAACTCCTAACAGATCTGCCCCAAAGACAATTCCTTCCTCCTCATGTAGTAAAGGAGACGACCTCAGGAATGTCAGAAGTTTAAAGCCTATTAAATGCTCGGTCAGGTTAGGTCACATCTGCAATTGCTTTAAGTCAAGCCAGCTGTGGAGTGGGTGGGAACAGACTTTATGGCAACAACAAAAAGAGAAACATGTGCTCCGCTATGGGAAAAACACACCACGGCTTCTGATGTCACCTCCACATGCGACTCGAGTGGTTTCTGGCTCCTTCTGTTCTTTCCTACTCCCCGTGATTTCTCTGTGAGTCCCACCTCCCCTTCCTCAGTGTGATGTGATGCCGGTGTCCCTGTCTGTGTGGCCCCTGGAAAGAGAACCTCTCACCGGCACCTGCCACAGAGCAAAGCACCAGGTTGCCCGACTCACTCTGGAGGACGTGGTGATTTCTCACAAGGAAAACTCTGGCACAGCAAGAAAAAATAAATCGAAGAGTTGAAGATTTCACACTATGAAAAATGTGTACAGCAGACTCCCTTACACGACAGTAAACTAAACAACCCTTTCCATTTTGCTCCCTCTCCTCTGCAGCCTGGCCAAAACCCACAGCCATTTCATCTGTTACACATGCGTCAACTAAAATCTTTGCAGAACGTCCTCACAGATCATTTGCCAGGACACTAAGGGAGGTAAAAGTCCATACCCACACTTACGCATGTGTTGCATGACTCATAGGAAATCCACAGACTGCTCAGTAAGGTGACACAGAGAGTTGCAGCCCAGACAGAGCTGGGATTGGACACTGGCCGGATGGAGAAGCAGGTGGAAGGATAATCAGAGCTGACAAAAGCCTCTGTTGCTGGCCAAAGCTCACCCCAGACATCCCAGACTAAAGTGCAAGGAGCTGGAAGCCCAGCCTTGGGCCTTCCTGTTGGCTGCAAAGGCAGCACCAAGTAAGATAGGTGTTCGGAAGGGGAAAACAAGCCATTGTTTCCTCCTCTCTACTCACACAGCACCGCTGACACAGGATGGGTGCAGGTGGTTCCTCGTACCCAGCAGTTCTCCAGCAGCCACGAGCTGGGTCCTCTAATTCAGTACAATTCTAACACTACCTGGAGACAGCAACAGATCCCACTGGGGCTCAGTACCCACAAAAATCCCCCCTGCCTCAGACACCAACTGTACTTCCGACTGGCTGCACCCCCTCTTCATGTCTGATCAGTTTGCTAGGATGGCTCACAGAACTCAAGGGGACACTTATGTTTACCACTGATGACAGAAGAAACAAGCAGAGGAAAAGATGCACAGGGCAAGGGCTATGGCAAGGGCATTGATCACCCTCCAGGAACCTCCATGTGCTCGGCTGTCCTGAAGTTCTCTGAACCCAGGCCCATAGGGTTTTATGAGACTTCATTACACTGATGTGATCGATTACATCATTGGTCATTGGTGATCAACTCAATCCTTAGCCTTAATCCCCCTCCCAAGTCAGGCAGCAGGGCTGAATATTCCAACCCTTGAATCACATGGTTGGTTCCCCTGGCAATGGGCCCCCACCCTGAGGTCATGCAAAGTCTATCTGGAGTCACCTCATTAGCACAAAAGATTCTTCTATCACCCAGGAAAACCGCAAAGGTCACAGGAGCTCTGTATCAGGAATCAGGGCCAAAGGCCAAATAGTATAGCATAGGATTCTTCTACTGCCCCTATCTATAGGAGTCTGGGGAGCTTTATATCAGAAACTAGAGGCAGTGTACATATGCTTAATATACCACAGTGTCACAGGTTCCCATCAACACAGAGAACCAACATCCCCCAACATGGCTTCAACCAGTAAGACTGTGCTCCAAAAACCTGGAAGTTGCACATTTCTATATTTATTGTATTTCTTTTAAATTTAGTCTAAAGGGAAGGGTAGAAGTAGGAATTTTTCTTTTGGAGTAATGGACACATTTACTATCTTGATGGACGTGATGATTTCACAGGTGTATATATATGTATCAAAACATCAAACTGTACACTCTCAATCTGTACAATTTGTTATATGTTAATTATATCGCAATAAAGATTTTTAAAATTTCCCACTGAATTTGATTAATTATTATTGATTGTATTCTACCAATCATTCCTTTTTACGAGTTGCATTTCAAATGTTCATTTATAACCCATATGCTTCATTTCATATTTTCTTACAGGGAGGGACCAGTTCAACTCACAGAGTTCAGCTGTAGTAAAGCAAGGTCCCCACAGTTCCTCAGGGGACCCTTCATTGTAGGTTCTGAATGCGGCTTCAGCCTAGAAAGGCCATTTTCTGCACCATTCCCACGACCTGCTCCTCAGCAGCAGAGGACTCCTCTCCTGCCCACCACAGTGTTTTCACTTCTCACTTTCTGACCCTGCACCCCTGGATTTCCAGTAAGAAAATGAATTTACATGTAATGGATCCTGCACAGGACCAATGCCGTGTGTCTCAGAGAAAGAACAACATGAAGCATTTATGAACTCCCGTCCAGGGAGCCAGTAATAACACCTCCTGCTCCCTGGTTTTCAGTGGTCCCAACACAAGTGTGGACACACAGAACCACTTAGCCACGTGTCTCGCTGGCCGAGGGCCAGTGCCTTCCGGTTCCCATGGCATCCAGCTGGTCCTACACAACTATGTGTCCTGATCCCCTCCTTTATCAAAGCCTCCAGGTGCGAGGGCCTGGGCTTCATCAGCAAACACTCTTGGGGGAACCCCAGAGGTCTGCCTGCCACCTGGGCTCTGCAGGAGCCCGAGGGTGGAAATGCTAGGAGCACTCCCCTGAGCCCAGAAGAGTGTCCCCATACCCTGCCCTGGAGCCAGGACAGGGCTATTGCTTCCCAAGGCCTGACTCAGCAGGAGGTAAGCTGCGGTCATCCCACCAGGGAACACAGGCCAGAGGCAGTTCCCCTTCTTCCCTCAGGGGTCTGCGAACTCAGAGTCCTCAGAGGGAAGGGTAGAGCCTCCCAGGGCAGGAGTTCTGGCTGTCCCTTGGATTCCTTAGCTCATTGCTCAGAACCTGAGACCTGGGGGGCTCCCAGTGGGGCGCTCTGGGAAAAAGGAGACCTTAGGCTGCCCAGCTCCTCCCTCCCGCAGACACTTGTTTCCCAGTCTCGGTACATTTCATCTTCACAGGTCTGTGCTGCCACAGGGCTGGGCACGCAGGCCCTCCCTCTTCCTGAAATGCAAGCCAAATTACTCGCTATGGACGGGTGAAACCCACTAGAGTATAAGGTCACTTTGGAAATCCTATCTCATGGGGCTCTGGGCCTTGAGATGGCCATTGCATCCGTGGAGGGTCTGAAGGCCAGAGACCAGAAAAGAGGATGTGAGCATGTGGGGAGAGGGGCAGAGAGAGGCAGGAACTTTTCATCTCCCTCAGCAGGAAGTTCCAGGAGTATCAGCATCTGTGAGAGGAAAAGGGCCCTTAATTACAATATGGGGGTGTTGGATGGGGGTGGGAAGGGAGGGGAACTGGCCCCAGCCCTTGCTGCTGCCTGGCCTGCTGCCTTAGGGTCCCAAGGCTCTGGAAGACCAAGTGCAGGGCTGGCCACGCCCCAGGCTCTGGGCTTCTCTCAGTGATGAGGACATCATTACTTAGTGACCCAGGTCCAGCTGAACAGTATTTAACTCAAAACAGGGCCACATCTGCTGGGGGACAAAGTCATGACCGGAAAAGGCAGAGTTTCAAAAGCTTATCTGTATATCGGTCACTGCTGGGAAAGCATGGTGACTTTTCTCACAGATACGTGATGTCATAACAGCTAGTTAGGTTCCCAGGTGAGCCCACAAAAACCTATTTCGTAGAATTTTAGGACTAATGTCACTTAAACCATACAACTTTTTTTTAACAGAAAGATGTACCCTGAACTCCAGTTTGGAAACGACCTGACCCTCTTGGGGTGGGTAGGTACTGGAATCAATGAAGAGAAGGGACAGCTGAGGCCTGTCATTCCTAACAGGGGGGTCATGTGTGCCACTTTCCAAAGACAAGACTATTCTGAGACAAGCATTTCTTAGGTGTTAGGAGTTGAGGGAAAGGAGGGCAGGAAGGAGAAAGGTTGGGAAGTGATTGCATGACAACTGGCTTGGGGTGTGGGGGTCACTCCTAACCCACATCTTAGGGCCAAGCAACACAGTGAGTTATATAAGACAGCACAGAATGTAACAGACCCACTTGGGGTCCCTCCGAAAGAACCTGATCACAATTTGATCCCAAGTATGTAGACAAAACACTTGATTCTCCTTGGATTCTTCTCTCCCAGGCTTGTCAAAGCTCTAGGGTGAGCACGCTGAACTTGAGGAACTCCAACTGTCCCACCCTGGGAGAGCAGGTCAGTGGCAGGCCCCCCGCTCCCTCACATAGGGCAATTGGATGGCTGGGGAACATGGCTACTCACCCATGAGAGGTGTCAGGACCCAAGTGGGCCTGACTTTGAATGAGCCGCCTGTTGGCTCACTGAGATCAGCCAATGAAAGTGGAGACCCCAGAGAGGAGGGGAGGCGCATTAGGCAGGATACCTGCTCCACCCTGACCCTGAGTGAAGGAGGGAGAGGTCGGACTGGAGGACCTGGGGGGCAGCACACCAGCACGCTATGCTGGCCATGTGAACCCATACCAGCTCCCAGGCCTCACTGGGTGGGAGGGAGATGGCAATGGGGGGAAGAAGCCGTGACTTACACTGTATGCATTGATAATCAGCTGAATAATATTTTTGGAATCTCCATGTAAAATCTCCACCGTCGTTCCAGGGATCAGGGCTGTAAAATTCTTAGGAAAAAAAAGAAAGAAAGAAATTAAGTCCAGGTTGCCCTTCGATACCATCTGGGTGAACACTGAACTAGAACAGGAAAGGCTCCCAGCACTAAATTCTGCCACTCTTGGGCACCAGAAATTGAAGAAGATGCCACCAGGAAAGGCAAGAAGAACTGGCCCAGAATAGCTGTAGCCGGATGTGGAATGTCCACCCCAGATCTGAGAGGGAAGGGCTGACAAGGTTGCTCCCTGAACAGCGTCTTCAGACCCCTCCCCTTCAAGGTGTCACGGGCACCTCTCTAAAAGCAAATTCTCAGAGGTCCACAGCTCTTGGTGACTTTCCTGCCATCTCTCCCTGGTCTATGGAGCTGTTCCTAGGTTTAGCCTCAGCGGAGCACTGAATCTGCTCAGCAGGAGGAAAAGGGGTGATTTTACATGGGTCTCAAATTTGGCCTCTGTTCTTAAAAGGGAACCAAATGTGAATGCACCCTCCCAAGGACGTTTGGATACCTCTGAGTGAGGTCCTGTGGCAAAGGGGCAGCCTTGAAGTACTCACCTTCCTTCTTCATCTGTACTAAGCCCTGAGTGTTTCACTTACGTGGGTCATTACAAAAGTTTTCAGATATACAAAAATCAGAAACAAAATCCTCGTGCACAGAAACAAATGAAGGCCTCCCAGCAATACCAATAAACTGACCAAATTGAAACATGCACAGGTGACTCAGAAAGGATGCTATTGACTATGTTCTTGCAAGTGAAATAATGGAGCATAACATAAACTTTCATAGTGACCCTGTATAATGATGGCAGGAGCAGCCACTGCCCTCAGCCTGCCATGGACTGGACAGACCTTCTCCCTGAGCAAGGTATACAGTGTTCTCAGAAAGGTTTAAGCCAAGGTGGATTTCTCCCCTCTTGAAACATCTGGAATTCCATGCAATTGATCCCTCTAAAATGTTATTTGTAAATGGATGGGCTTTATCTTGCTATTGCTCTCTAAACAAAAAGAGAAAAACAATCCTTTTCACCTTGTTCTCATCTTTTGAAACTGGCTTAGACTAAAGGAAGATAAAGAACACAAGAAGATGTAAGTGGCATTTTATCAGTGAGAATCTCAGGCAGGACAAGAAGAAAACACAATCAGATAGAGGTTCTTCTGTATTTAAGAGCAAGGAGGAACCAGGGCTGGCGGCTTAGGGGTGAGGGGTGGAGAGGGACTAGAGATTAAGTTCCCATAACCTCTCAGTTTAATGCCAGAGTGAGCTGGGCTTTACATTTTGCTCACATAAACATCCAGGAGATTTCTTGTTCAAAATGCGACTCGTTTATGTTGTGAGAAAGCATGTTCGTGAGTGCAGTTTGTAATGATGGTCCATGAGGCAGGGCATGATGGCTCACACCTGTAATCCCAGCACTTTGGGAGGCTAAGGATCACTTGAGGCCAGGAGTTGGAGATCAGTCTGGACAACATAGTGAGACCCCCATGTCTACAAAGAATTAAAAAAAAAAAAAAGCCAGGCATAGTAGAATACACCTATAGTCCTAGCCACTCAGGAGGCTGAGGCAGGAGGATCCCTTAAGCCCAGGAATTGGAGGCTACAGTGAGCTATGATCATACCACAGTATTCCTGCCTGGGTTAACAGAGTGAAACCCTATCTCTTAAAAAAAAAAAAACAAAAAAAACAAAAAAAGCAACCTATTAGTACCAGATAAAACCTCAAATACACACTAGATGAAATTCTCCATGAAACACCTCGTTCCAGTAGTATAAATTGGCCGCAGTGTAATGATGGCTCATGGGATGACCCAGGAAAAGGCTTGTTAAGGAAAAGATTCCTACACAGACTGTTCTGTTCTCTTAGGACATTTATTGCTTTCTTTGGGAATTCCTGCCTCAGACTCTCACGGTCTCCCACACTCTGCAGGGTAAGGCATAAAACTCTGGAATACTGGTATTATTATAGCAATGTAGCCTGATTAGATGCCTTATTTTTCTTTCTGTATATTTTCATTTTATATTTTCCTTCCCTGTTAGGGTGGGTCTCTCTGTGTTTCCATTTCATCACCTGAAAAGTGGGAATTTATACTATTTTCAAGGTTTTTCTCGGGGTTAAATGAGATACTATACGTCTGAATTCCTTGTACAGGTATCCACTGCTGTGTGGATGCTCAGTGGCTTTCTGAATACATTATTCCCACGAGATCAGGCCAGGCCTACCGTCCACCCTCCCCTTCCCCCAGGAAATCTCCTCTACACAGAGTAGGTCTGTAAACACTCCTCACCCCTCCAACTCTCCCCACCCTACGTTCTAATCTCCCATTCACCTTAGGGTCAGTATAGCTAAGAGATTAGGCCACCAGCTTCCCTCCCTCTCGGCATACCTTGTAGAGTGTATAATGGTTTTTTGTCACTGCAAAGATGAGGTTGATGTTGTTCTCTGCCAATTTCTCTCCAAGCAAGGCAAGGGATGGATAGTCCTAGGGCCAAGGCAAAAGTCAAGGCTTTAACATTTCTGACAGGTGGGGCTCCTAGCACCTGGCCCCAGCGCACACTCAGCAACTAGGCACTTCCATGAAACGCATCTCTTCCTGGCCCCTTAAGCCCCTTAATAACCAAGTGCCATCGGAAGCCCCCAAATTGAGGAACTGGGGAGAGCTTCAAGAAAGGGACCCTCTGGTACCCACCAGACTAGATTCCCTCCCCTGCCTTCCCACACCAGAGAGGAGGAGTGACGGGGCTAGGTCCTCCATGCTAGCCTAAGTCTCCATCCTTACAGCAGGGATGGGGGCGACTTCAGAGACCCTAACAGAACAGCCATTGCATCCTACCGCCTGCCATCAGCATTGTTACCTCAGGCTCCTCCTCCCTTATCTCTTCGCCCTATTTTACTTTCCTTGCTCAGAATGGACAGAGAGGCTGCCAACCTCTGGACAAAATGTTGGCGGGGGGTGTGCAGAGAGAGAAGGGAGGAAAGAGGCTGTGAGGCAGGTTAGCAGTGTCCTCGAGGATTTTAAGGGCCATTGATGGGTCTTGCTCCTCAGCTCCCACTGTGACAGTCTTTCTTCCAGACTCCATTATTCTCAGATAATATGGAAGGATTGGCCACTGACCACCTTTTGAAACTGGACAAAATGAGCTTATTCAGGAAAGAAAATTAAGAAGAATTCCTCTCTGGTCAGAAACCAGAGTGAATGTGAGGGAACAAAAAGGGGGAGCACATTTTTTGGGGGGGGGAAATCACAGGGTTTAGTATGACAAGAGCCTGATCATTGCTAGGTCTGGGGTGGTAGATAATTAGGGGTTCATTTCACTGCTCTATTTTCATATATGTTTGAATTGTGCATAAATTCTTTTAAGTTATATAGCTATGTCACAGACTATTGGGACAGAAGGTTCTGGGTGCAGGAGAGCTCTGCCCACTCCTGACAGTGACAAGGAACCCACCAGTTCCGGGAGCCCACTTCTAGAAGTCAGCAGGTCCTGCCTATGGCGCCTATCTCAGCTGTGACCTCTGCAGGAGCACAGTCCCCACCCGCCTCTAAGATCCCCTCTCTCCTATTATTATAGACCTACCCTTCCCGCTGGGTTGCCTCTTCCCCACTAAGCAGTACCCATTCAGATGCACAATGGCAGAAAGATAAACCAGCTACAGAAATCCCTGGGAAATGTTCTAAGTGAATGAGGAGTTCTGGAAATTCAGCTGGAGAAAATGGAATAACGAAGCCCAGTCCCAGGAAGGAACCAGAAGACAGTGAGCACTGAGGGCCAGAGGAAGGTTTTGAGGTGGGGTGAGCACGAGGACGTGGTAGGATCACAGGAGGGGTGTCAGGGAGCCAGTCCCTGGCCCTCACCATCTGGTTGGACGCAGTGTACTCATTGGCCTCGTTCAGGTGGCACTGGCCGTCGTGTGGCTGCACCAGGCCCCCCAGCTTCCCGTCCAGCGCAATGTGGGGCACATCATCTGTTGTGAAAACCAGCAAGTGCAGTGCATCCTTCCGCCAGCCGATCTTCTCCTGGGGACAGAGGGGAGGGTACAACACTCTTCTTGCCCATGCCTGCTTGGGGTATCAGACCAGACACGGCCCGCCTCCGGGGGCCAAGGTCTGAATCAGAGGCATACTCCTTGCTGTGCATGACCATAGGCCTGGGAGAGACCCGACCTGCACTGGGGAAGCCTGGCTGCAGAGGCAGATATCCAAGCCTAGCCCCTCCCTCTAGCCCACCACACTCTTCCCCACTCCTTTCAATCACACCCGACGGCTGCTTCTCTTGGCCACTTCCCCTTTTAGCCTCACCTGTTAACCTTCCCCAGAACAACCTTTAGCTGCAGCCCCCAAGCCTCCCCATCAACACAGCTGCTGGCTGTGATTATCTAAGATGATGGTTAAGAGAACCCTTTAGCACCCCTCAGACGAGAGTCACTCAGAATAGAGCACTCAAATGACCAATAGAAGGGGCTGTGCTTTGAGGGTTTGGTAGATCCTGCCATCTAGTCTGGCAATGTAAACCACTCCAGTCATTAATTGAGCCACTTGGTGTTTAAGGTCAAGTAGAAAGGTAGATCTTTTTTCTCCCTTTACCACTTCACTATATGGAATTTACCCATCTTCAGAAAGAGACACAGCTAAAAACAGTTTGTACTGCAAGTCATATTCAGCCCTTCAGCCATTGTGTCCCTGAAACTACACAAAAACACTCACAGACATTGTTACTAGGAGCAGCTAGACCCTAATACAGAGGGACTAACACTAGGGTAAGATCATCTTCTCACTAAAAGTGAAAGAGTATCAAAAGGTGTCAGCAGCACAGTGAATATCCGAGGGGTTTAACCCCCTCGAGAGGTCTCTACACCTGCTCGGTTCCTGGTGAACGTAGGAGGCAGGGAGAGCTCACAGACCTTGCTAGTTTAAAGCTATTGCTAATTTTTGGCAGCTGAGGTAAGAAAAGGCCATCCTCTCTGACTTGTCATCTTAATGATGGACACAGAGCCTAAAGAGCTACAATGTTTTCTCACTTGATCCAGAAGCAACACGGAAATAAAAAATAAATCACACGAAGTCAGAGCAACACATGGGGGAAATGGGAATTGAAAAGAAGCCCCATGAGGGCTGAGAACCAGAAGACCTACTATGAGAAAGACAGTAACATTCTGGGAATGAGTTTCCTAGATACTCTGCATTTGTCCAACACACAGTACTGACCTCCTACTGCGTGCCAGGCCCACAGAAGGCGCTGGGTCCACAGAAAAACTTGTTCCAGACCTCAAAGAGCTTACAAGCAAATGGAAACAGAAACTGCGATACACCGTGATACGAGCATCGATGGAGGGAATACAGAGTTGGTGAAGGAGCGGGAGGAGGAGAGAGAGGCTTCTCTGCACAGAAAACACTTAAGCTGAATTGGAAGGATGAGGAGGACACTTCAAGGAAGCTGGAATTAGAAAAGAGAAAGAAGAGGGCAGAGGGGGTGGGCAATCCAGGCAATAGCAAAAGCAGAAGCTGAAAGGCACACACGAGGAAGCTGGGCATAGCTTGGGGGCTTGGAGCAAGAACCAAGAAGGTCCCTCGGGCAATGAAAGGCAAAGTCGAGACAAAACTATTTACTTTATGGTATAAAAGTGGGGACAGTGGTTCCCCTTTCTGGCGGAATTGGGAAAACGTCACAGAGAGGCTTCCAGGGTGTGGTCATGTTCTGTTTCTTGAGCTGGTATTTTTATTTTGTAAACATTCATTGAGATGTACTCGGATATATAGTTTTCTATGTGTATATTTTGATAAACAGTTTAACACTTTTAAATAAGTAAAGCAATGCATTTTGAGCCCTGGAATGTGGAAAAGAAGGAATCAGATGCTTGGGAGATAAAGCACAATCAAGAGAGAGTGCAAACTAGCAGGGTTTTCTTGCAGCAAAAATGTATAGCCATGTGCTAAACACTAGCAAGAAAGGAGAAGTACAACCTTTAATTTGACAGAGTGTATTAAGAACCATAAGGAAAATCAGAGACCTAAATAAATGGACAGAGAGAGATCGTTTTTATGATTAGAAGAGGCAATGGTATTGAGCTGTCATTTCTCTACAAACTGACTTATGGATTTGACATAATCACAATCAAAAGTTCAGTTCTTTTTGAGAAAATGACAAGCTTGTTCTAAAATTTATATGGAATTGTAAACAATGAAGACTAGCCAAACTATTTTGAAAAAGAAGAACAAAATTAGAGGACTTCTGCAGGGAAAACACTTGAAGAAATCGGCTGGAGATGGCAGGTTCAAGCCCAGCCCCGGCCAAAAACTGTAAAAAAAAAAAAAAGGTTTAAATAGACAATTCACAGAAAAAGATATATGAATGGAAATAAGTGCATGAAAGGATCCCCAACACTACTAGTTATTAAGGAAATGCAAATTAAGACCACAATGAGATAGCCATTACACAGCCATCTGAATGGCAAGCAAACAGTTTCTTTTTTTTTTTTTTTTTTGAGGCGGAGCCTCAAGCTATCCCCCTGGGTAGAGTGCCATGGCATCACAGCTCATAGCAACCTTCAACTCCTGGGCTCAAGCGAGTCTCCTGCCTCTGCCTCCCAAGTAGCTGGGACCACAGGCGCCCGCCACAACGCCCGGCCAT